>QKWP01000219.1:106553-179071 GCA_003550325.1 Gigaspora rosea | reverse complement strand
TGAGAATTTTCTGCAATTTCTCTTGATACGTTATTCCAGTATATAGAGGAATAGATGTCTGAGTTAGAGGTCCACAAGGTTGAATAATATCTTATATAATTTTGGTTAATTTTTTAGGTAATGGAGCAGGAGTGACTTCTTCTTGATTAGTAATTGGAACTGTTAACGCTTCTTCTTGTATGTCTTCTAGTTCCAAGTTCTGGTTTATTTCTTCTGTGTCATTTACTTCTGGTAAATTAATTTCTAACTGCTCTGTGTCTTCTAGAGTGTTCAGAAAATTATTTGAGTCTGGCTCAAGAAATGAAGTAATTACATTAGTAAGGTCAATAGTCTGAGTGGTATCATTATTATCACATATCCATACACATTGTAATGTAATTCACAATGCATAATTTTGGGCGGCATTATCTTGTTTCCATGTCTGAAAAAGGTATTGGAGGGCTAACAAGGTTTGATGTTGTAATTTTGTTTTTGTCATTTTTGGGAAAATTCCAAAAGGGGTAGTTGTATAAATACATTTTAAGGTTTTACGAATTAAGTTGCGTGTTTCATCCCCTTGTAGATCAAATTTCTTCTAGAAATTTCTAGGGTAATCAATAACAACTACTGGTTTCCAAGTTTGTGGCTCGTGATATTTAGCAAGACGATCAATATTATAGTATTTTTGTAAAATTTTTCCTTCTATTGTTCGTAATTTATAAGCACCATTGTCTAATTTCTCATGGATAAGAAAAGGTCCAAATCTTTTATCTTCAAATTTGGCTGAGCGAGAGGCTTTTAGTTCCTTTCTTTGTATTCACACTTTATCACCAATTTCAAATGTCTCTGTTCGAATATTGGCATCAAAATGAACTTTTTGTTTTTGCTGTGATCGTTCGGTATTTTGTCTGGCCTGATTCTGGTAGTTTGGTAATTTCTCTATTAAATCATAAGCGCGTTGGGGGATACTTCCTTGTAAGTCTATTTCATCATCAATTTCTATAGGTTCTACTAGGAAAAGTGCTTCGATTGGTAAGACAGCATATCTCCCATATATAAGTTGAAAGGGGGTATATCCTGTTGTAGCATGTCTTTTTGTTCTATATGCTAAGAGAACTGCAGGTATATGCAAATCCCAATCATCATCTCCTTTCACTTTTGCAAGTGATTCACACAATGTTCTATTAAATCTTTCCACCATCCCATTTGTCTGAGGGTGGTAGGGAGAAGAGAATTTGTGCTTGATAAGAAATTTCTCGCAGAGAATTCTAATAGTTTCGCTAATAAAATTGCGACCTTGGTCTGATAAGATAATTTTTGGAGTTCCATGTCTACAGATTATCTCTTCAAAGATAAACTGAGCGAGTGTATTAGCACTAGCATCTGGAACAGCACGAGCTTCTGGCCATCGTGTCAGGTATTCGGTAGCGACAATAATATATCGATTGTTTTGTTTAGTTATAGGCAAAGGGCCTACAAGGTCAATTCCAACACGTTCGAAAGCTCTTCCTATTTGTATAGGGTGTAAAGGTTCTTTCCTATGACCTTTTTGTCTTCTTTGGCATTCCTCACAAGTCTTCACATATTCTTGTATATCTCTATACATTTGATCCCAATAATAGCGGTCAGATATTTTATAATACATAGCGTCAGTTCCCAAATGTCCAGCAGTGGGGTGCTTATGCATCATATATAATACTGGTTCAACTTCTGTCCATTTTATAACTCTAAGTGGCCTGTCTGGGTTCCTTTTATTCTTTTTATAGAGAAGGTGATGTCTAACTTCAAAGTATTTAGCCTGGGTCATTAGTCGTTTTTGTTCTTGGTCAGTAAATCCATCTGGAAATTGGTCTGTGTCCAAATAGTGGTAAAGATTATGATATTGGTCAAGATTCATATAATTTATTAGGTACAATGGTCTGAGTCGGTAACCGAGAGAGGGCATCAACATTCGAATGAATTCGGCCTGGTTTATGAATAATTCCAAAATTGTATGGTTGGAGCTTCAAGATCCATCTTCCAATTCTTCCTTTGGGTTCAGCAGTACGTAACCATTTTAATGCTGAGTGGTCTGTAACTAAGATGAATTTTGTAGCGCCTAAATATTTGTGAAAATGTTCTATGGCCCATACAACTGCAGCACATTCAAGTTCAGTTGCTGCATAATTCATTTCTTCTTTTCGCAAACTTTTACTAGCATAGGCAATCGGGTGTTCTTTTCCATTCCTATCTAGTTGGCTTAGTGTGGCACCAAAGCCATTATAAGAAGCATCGGTAGCAAGTATAAATGTCTCTTTAAAATTGGGGTAGGCTAATATAGGAGCAGTAATGAGTCTAGATTTTAATTCTTCAAAAGCTTTTTGTTGTTTGTCTTGCCAGTGATAGGGTTCATTCTTTTGTAGAAGAGAATTCAAAGGGCGAGCGATTGATGAAAAGTTTTGAATAAATTGGCGATAGTATCCCGCAAGTCCAAGGAAAGATCGAAGGGCTGTAAGGTTTTTAGGAGGTTGAATCCGTTGGACAGCTTCTACTTTTTGAGGGTCAGGGGCGATACCGTTAGCAGAGATTAAGTGTCCAAGAAATGGTAGTTGGTGCATCCAGAAAGTACACTTTTCTATATTAAGTCTGAGTCCTGCTTGTTTAATTCTATTAAATACTCTTTTTAAATGGGTTAAATGTTCATCAAATGTTCTCGAATAAACAATTGTATCGTCTAAGTACACAACTACAAATTTCCATGCAATTCCTTTATATACACGATCCATCAGCCTTTGAAAAGTTGCAGGAGCATTGCAAAGACCAAAAGGCATTACATTAAATTCATAAATTCCGTATCGTGTAGTAAAGGCAGTTTTCTCTTTGTCACGGGGGTCCATGGCAACTTGCCAATATCCACTCGCAAGATCGAGAGTAGAGAACCAAGAGCATCCTGTAAGGGCATTAAGCATTTCATCAATACGAGGCAGAGGGTAAGCATCCTTTTTGGTAACAGCATTTACTTTTCTGTAGTCTACACAGAATCGTAATTTGCCATTTTTCTTTCGTACTAGAACAACAGGTGAGGTCCAAGGGCTATCAGAGGGTTGAATGAGTTTATGTTCTAACATTCTTTGGATTTCTTCTTGTATAAATTCTTGTTCATTAGGAGGTACAGAATAAGGCCGGGAACGAATAGGGTGTACATCCTCAGTATAGATTCGGTGAGTAACCAAGTTGGTTCGTCCTAGCTCAGTTATATCATTTGCAAAGAGGTCTGCAAATTCTTCTAATAATTTCCGAAAAGCTAGGCCTTGTTCTTTATTAAGTGGTCCAATATTTAAAGAAGTCTGGGTCGATAGGGTATATTCTTCATGTTCAAGAGTAATAATATTTACAAATTTGGGTATAAGGTTCTGGTCTGGGTCGACAGGTAGTTTATGATCCTGCCTAGGATTCTCTAAAAATTTTGACAAAGTGTATCCAAGGCATTAGCTCGATGGTGGGCATTTTGGGCTTCTTCTCGGAAAAAGCATAATAAAGCAGCATTGGTAGTTTCCAAGGTTTCAATTCTTGCTTGTAATTGTTTTATCAATTGATCCTGTTGTTGTACTTGTTGTTGAAGCTGATAAAACTGTGAACCATCATCGATTTCCTTAACTGTTTCTTCAGCAGGTGGAGAGTAAATTTCTGGGTCTGGAAGTTTGCAATCATCACAATACCCTTGATTTGCATTCAATTCCTCTTGGTGTTTAACATGTAAACATTCCTGACAGAGGTCAACAGGAACTGTAAAGTTTCTTCGAAGTACAGCGAGGGCATACTTCTGGTCATAGTCTGGGTGGCTAGTGTCGAAGGATTCGTCTAAAATTGCTTGTAGCGGGTCAATATCATTTTCTGATAGTAAGTCTGATTCAGCTTGCAATATAAGTTGCATTTCCTTATAGCTCCAGGGTTGAGTTATGCGGTCAGAGGTTAGAGGTTCTAGGGCCTGGGCAATGGTCTGGTCATTTTCATCCAAGAGAATCTTCGCAAGTCGGTAAATTCTGGTCTGGTTCATTTCATATTGGTGTCCGGCATTCTTTGTTGATTCAGTATAACGTTTGATTCGAGTCCAGAGGTTATAATTAGGATTATACTGGATATCCTGGCTAGCCTTGTATGCGTAAAGGTGTTCTAATTCACAAAACCATAATTCTTCCCGAAGACTGTCTAATTGACACATTCTAGGTCTTGTATCTGCTTTATTACATACTTTGCAATTAACAAGCATTCCACGTCCTTCACCTTGGGTGAAGAAATGGATACTCCTAGGGTCTTCTCGGTCTAGAGCACAGTGAAAGTCAGAATAGCATCCAGGGCAAACAAGTTTCTCTTCAAGAAGTCTAAGGACTTCAGGTCTGTTAGGAACTCTACATTGACAACAATGGTGGGTACGGCGAGTGCTATGGTTAGGTAGGCGATTACTATCAACTTGATCAAGAGTACATCCACACTGGTAAACCAAATTTTGTCTTTTCCAAGTGGCAAGAGGACAGTAGGCTTCAATATGTCCTAATGTACTGCATCCTCTGCAGACATTATTGGGGCAGTCCCTATATAGGTGGTTGGAGTCATGACAAGTAGGGCAGGTGGTACGTCTTGGGGCTTGTTTAGGGCATTTAACAGCGATGTGGCCAAATTCCTGGCATCGATTACATTGGTTGGTAGGACAATTTGCAAAGAGGTGGTCAGGAGAACCACAATTTCCACAGACACGCTGTTTAGGAGCTTTTCTGTTTCTACGGCGAGAATGATAAGTGGTCCATTCATTTTCTTCTAGTGAAAGAGATTGGTCTGAGTCTTCTCGATCGAAAGTATAAGCTTCTCGAGGGTATAAGTATTCTGGTTCATAAAGGTCTAATTCATCTGGTGCAGTCACAGTGGGTTGACTGGGTAGAGGTTGGTTACTTTCATAAGTAGTAGGGATAGTATGTTTCTTGTTTTCCCATTTAAAAGTATAACAACCATTTTTCCAATTATAATTTGCTTCCACTTTTTGATTCCAGTCATTGCCTAATAGAAGAGAGTAAGAAGTAGTGTCTACTACTTCTACAGTAAGAGGGATAGTAATGTGATCAATTTCAATTGGCAGGTCTTTTATAATCCCTAAAGGCCGAGTGGAAGTTCCAACTGCAGGAACAATAAGGCTGTTAGAGGCCTTTTCAATAGTCAATCCAAGTTCTTTGACTGCCTTGTGAGCAATCATGCTGATTGAAGCACCACTATCAATAATAGCTTGGTAAGGTTTATTCTGAAGAGAGACATTACATTTGACAGGTGTAGTATACGCAGGGGTTTGAACAAGGTTGGCATTTTTGGCTTCCTCATACAGGTGAGTAGCCAAGGCACCTCGGATAGATGGATTATTGAGTAGCGTTTTCCACTTGCTAGCAGTAAGAGAGGGTGTCTGAGTCTGATTTTGTGTAAGATAATTAACACTTCGATGATAAGGCGAAGGAGATCGATTAGAGGAGTTTTGGTAAGAGTGATAGTTATCATTATTTCGGCTTCTATAATTATTATCTCTAGATTGGCTTCTAGGACGAGAATTATTGCGACTGCGAGAACGGTCTCTGTTATTGGAATAGCGATCAGAAGAGCGACCATTTCGGTCCCTATTTTGGTTGTTATTTCTGTTCCGGTTATTGTTATTATTATTACGACGAGAATTGGATCCTTGTCGTTGGTCCTGTTTTCTACTATTGCAATCACGAATAAAATGTCCAGTGCGTCCACAATAATAGCAGATAGGAGGCTCTTTCATTCGAGGGGTTTGGGCACGGTTGTCAGCATAATTAACAGAAGAGGTAGGTGTGGTCTGTGTCTGGGCTAAATTAATACTAAGCTTAGCAATTTGGTCTGTAAGTTGTTGAATAGCTTGGTCGGTATTGGTAGTAGGGGTAGTCATTAATTTTCCAGTTTCCCAGCGGAGGGCTACTTCAATAGCATCGGTCAGGGTATTAGGTATAGCAGCTTGAACATTAACTGCATACTCAGAACGTAAGCCTTGGATAAAAAGTTGTTTAACAAAATCA
Organism: Gigaspora rosea; assembly: GCA_003550325.1. Lineage (NCBI taxonomy): Eukaryota > Fungi > Glomeromycota > Glomeromycetes > Diversisporales > Gigasporaceae > Gigaspora > Gigaspora rosea. The sequence continues at coordinate 173,039 of QKWP01000219.1, read as the reverse complement.
GCGGGAAAAACACCGGTTGGGTCCACTTTCGTTTGCAATGTACGAAATCGGTTGACATATCCATCCACCGTTTCTGTGGGTCCTTGCTTAATTTCGAAAAGTTGTTTTTGCCAAAGGGCCTTTTGCTTAGTAGTATAGAAACGTGTCTTAAAAAGATGCTGGAAACTTCGGTTCTGGTGGTTGTTATCATTAAAAACATTGGGTACCGGGTTTAAAGCAGTATACCAGTCTAGAGCAACACCTTTAAGGTACACAGGAGCAAGCTGAAGTTTCCGTTCAGCACTCCATCGGTTGGCAGTAGCGGCTCTTCGAAATTCCTTCAGCCAGTCAGCAGGGTCTTGGGTTCCGTCACCGTAAAAATCTGCAACAGTAATAAGAGTTTTCTCAGAGCCTTGTCCAAGGGCATTGGCAAGATCAGTTATTGCTTGCGCAGCATCTTGTAAAGCTTGATCACCCATTAGGTTTTCTGGTTGGTTAGGAGGTAAGATAGGGTTTAATTCTTCAACAAGAGGTTGTAAATTTATTTCCTCGAATTGTGGAGGAGAGTCAGCTCTAACAATAGTAGCGTCTTGGTTTTGAATATAATGGTCGAGAGGGTCAATTAAATTTTGGTCGTTAAGAGGAGGAGTATTAAGTAATGGAGGTGTATGGCGTGGGGTAACGTTTATATCTAAATTAACAGTTGGGTAATATTCAGTTACAAGAGGAGATGGAGGAACAGTTGTGCGAGCAGGAGAAAAGGTTTGTTGTAAATAGCGAAAGAGGCGATTTCGTGGAGGAGGAGTAGTTTCTCGAGTATAATGATATGGAATTTCTGAGATAGGTGAAGAAGGAAGTGCAAGGCTTGGAGGGATTGGTATATAAGTATTAGTGGAAGAACCAACACCAGTATCAGCTAATTGTTCAGGTCCTAAGGTGAATATAGATCTGGGTGGAGAAACGTCAAAATTTAATTCAGTTCTTCCTAGTTGATTTTGAAAATTGAATAGAAGGTTTTCAGTCCTTGGTCGAGTTGAAGCAGGTGTAGAAGGTAAGAGGTCCTCAATGTGAAGGTCAAGTAGAGTAGCTTCAAAATTAAGAGGTAAGGTAGGTGCAAGAGTATAGGGGGTATGTGCAAGGAGTAGACCAGCAATAACTTCTTTTGGGTCTAATAGGTCGTTGTTATAGCGGCAACTAAAAACAATATCTCGAGCAGCAGCTCTAGCAGTATTATAATCAGTAGCAGCAACTAAAATACAGTAAGAGTCGTTTGTCTTTTGTGAGTATTGGGTAGCAAAATAATTGTCTCGATACGTTCCCCAGAATCGGCGAAAGGGACGGTATAAATTGGCAACAGGGTAACAGATAGTACAGGATAAATCAGGATGGTAGGCTTGCAAAACGTCTACCGCAAGTGAGGAAGGATGACTTGTTTCGTGTACTTCAATTTGTTCTAAGTATAGTTCATACGCTCTATTCATATAGAAAAGGCAGTTCCCAAGTCTTAAGGAAACTAATAAAAGAATAATAAAATACCTCCAAAATAAAAGGTTAGTAGTAAGTTGTTAACAAAATTTTAATCTCCTAAATATAGTAAATAGTTAGTATCCAACAAAAAGAAAATTCCAAGTAAGTTGTAAGAGAATAATAAGAGTGCAATCAACAGCAAGAGGGTTAGTAACAGCCAAAAAAAATAATTAAATTTCTGCCAAAAGTAATAATAAGATTTCCAAATTCTTTAATAATATTCAATAATTTAAATAGGTTTCCGCCAGAAGGCACCAAATGTTACAGTACCGGAAGCCTTCTTTAATTCCGATAGAGTAACAATCACACGGCTCCTGAGATCCCTTACTTTGGGCGTGAAGCGGTGTGCAAGAGGGAAGTATAGTTTCTTTTATGTCTGTAAGAAACTACACACTTCTCTGAGGCAGTTCGGTATAAAACAACAAGAGATAATACACAGTTTATTAATTTAACAAGAGGGCTATTCCAAGGTGTCTGTTCCTTAGAAATCCCAAGAGTTTATTAATAATAAGAGAGGAGGATAATAAATATAAAGGTAAAGATAAAATACAATGTCTGGATCTGTCTAAAACTAAGGGAAATAAGGTGGGTTTATATATCTATTGAGCTAAGCGTCACTAAGCGTCGTTAAGCGTTGCTAAACGTCATTAAGCGTCGCTAAGCGTCGTTAAGCGTCACTAAGCGTCATTGAGTGTCATTGCACATCAATTTCGCATATCACTATTACTAAATACAGTTATTACAAAATTTCCTTATTAAGTTCTAATTTTCAAACTAATTTTTACCAAAATTAAAACCTATTCTATACACTACTACCATAGGTTAACCCACCTGGGTCAAATCACTAGTCATATTAACCACCTGAGATTTTTTAATTTATTCAGGTGACCTGATGGGTCACCTGTCAGGTGACCCAGGTGGTGTCTTTTTTTGGACTAACCCATTTCCACCCAGTGGCACATTGTCCACCCATCGGGTGACCCGGGTGAAGATTTTTTAGACGGGCCAATTCACTATATATATATATATGGATGAAGTTAATAGAAATGGGACAAATTTATTAGATAGATTTGTCCCATTTCTATTGACTTCACCCCATATATATAGTAATATATATATATTATATATACAGTATATATACACAACATTATTAAATCACACTACTGGTGTTTAATACTACTATCATTTTATGATAAGCTGCAGTGTAATGTGAAAATCAGGTGTAATACAAATTTTTAAAAAATGACTATAATGCAAAAATTCTGTTATAAATTATCTTTGAACAAAAAAAATTACTCATGAAATTTTGGTATAACCTATGCCCCTATCCATTCCAGGCATTGACCCTAACTCTAATATTAATCGAAATTAAGTTTTTGTTTTTATTTTGATTTGCATATTAGGGTGGTGACATATATTACGTAATATAATTTTACTATACCCCTACTCCTCTCCCCCCTACATAAGAGCAATTTGATTGGCTATTATGAAATTTTATATTTAATGTAAGATTGCAGAGACCCTCCTCCCCCCTAAAATATTATATAATATCTGTCACCACCCTTACATAAAGTTCTTAATACTGGTATTGAACACTACAGGTGCGATATATAGTTTTTGTGTATATATAGTAATATATATATAGGCTGGTGCAAAAATGTAGATACACCAATACAGTATTGATAAAAATTTTTTTTAAAAAAGTTAATATAAGTATTTAAAATGTTAATATATTGCTTTGGTTTTTAAGTTTATTTTAATATAATTTTTATTAAAATTTTATATTGAAAAAAATTTTTATTAGGAAACGATTTTCTCGATTTCAAGATCTTCGTTATCAATTTCAACTAACGTAACATATTCATCGTATTTCTTATATTCCTTCGCCCTGGTGAGTGATTTTTGCCAAAGAGCCGTGATAGTTTTAGAGCTGACCTTTTCAGTAAGTGCTTTGAATTATTTGTTTCGAATAGAAAGCAGGTTTTGGTGCAGACTAGTCTTCGCAACTTCTTGTTTCGCAACGGCCTAAATCCCTTCGCCCAGCTGAAGCTCACAGTGGTCTGGAGGGTGTAAAACAAATTGTGACTGTATTTATTACCTTGCAATGACCTTCTTTTTCAAGCTTCTTTCATAAAATAAGTGCAGAAAGAGGAGTGCTGAGGTGTTCGCAGATATAACTATGTTACTATAACTTCTGCAACATTTAGATTAGCTTCATTTTTGGGGGCGACCAGGTGTTTTACGTTCTGTTACTTCTTTATTTTCATTATTGTTCTACTCGGCAATTACTCGTGGAACTGAGGCCCCAACACTGTGACAACAAGCTTGCGTAATGGCGTGTCTTCTCGTTGCTTCTGCCCTTGTTAACAATCTAAAAGTATCGGTGAGTGCTAATAATCATCCTATGTTTATTAAGTTTTGTGTGCATTTATTTCATTTCAAATCATCTATTTTGATAAAAAAACCCCTTAAATAAAGTTTATCGATCATGCTTACCTTTTTTGCAATTTTTATCTCCATATAGCGTGATCGTCCAACTTTCTATCATTAATCATTTTAGGTAACGATTTTTGTATATCTACATTTTTGCACTGGCCCATATATATATTATATATGGGTTCATATTATTTTGCTGACAATCACTTCACCAACATAACATTTCACTAACAAATACTCATGACAGGTTCATTTTAATGACAGTTTGTTTCACCAAAGTTCATTTCACTGACAAGTATTTTTTCAAAAAGCACCCTAAATTTAGCTCTAATTCTACCTAATTCTATCCTGACCCAAATGACAATGACCAGAATTACTTTGTTGGTGAAATGAGCTTTGGTGAAATAAACTGTCAGTAAAATGAAATTATCGATGAATAATTGTCAGTGAAATGTTATGTTGGTGAAGTTATTGTCGATTAAATGATTGCCACCCATTATATATATATATATATTTAACATACTTGAAAAAAAAAACAAAAAAAAATCGAATTGTTAAAAAAACAACTTAAATTCTAGTAAAGAAAGTACCCATTTGGCATTATATGCCCACTCCCTTCTATAGTTATGCTTCTACTTTTCGAATTTTTTTAGATTTTACATTTTTCTTCGAATTTTTTGCCGGTATGATGAACTGATAATTAATGATCGTCAAAGTATATGACGGAAGGCAAAAGAACAACAACGAAAGAATCATGAACTCAGCCTCCTGACCAATACAAAATTTACGTGATTTACCATTCTATCTACACGTAGATCAATTTGCACTATATTCATCCGGATCTGAATATATTGAATGTGTAACATTCAGTAACTGTGATATTTGGCAGGTGATAAGGTCACAATATGATCGTTTCACATGACTAATAAAAGCTTTAAAGTTAATGCACCAGTTTTGGCCCGGAGGGTCCATATTGTTGTGTTAAATTCAAGACGGAACATCTAATGACGGAAAGAAATGCTTTAAATCTAATGCACCAGCTTTGGCCCCCGGAGGGGGCCCAAATTGGTGCATTAAATTCAAGACGGATCATTTAATGACAGAAAGGAAATGCTTTAAATTTAATGCATCAACATTGCCCAATTTGGTGCATTGAATTCAGGATGGAAACTAATATCGGAAAGGAAAATGCCTTAAATTTAATGCACCAGCTTTGGCCCCGGAAGGGCCAAATTTGGTGCATTAAATCCAAGATGAAACACCTAAAGACTAAAGCAAATACTTTAAATCTAATGCACTAGCTTTGGCCCGGAAGGGCCCAAATTGGTGCATTAAATTTACGACGAAACATCTAATGATAGAAAAGCTTAAAAAAAATTTTCTTTCCGAAATAAAAATATGAATAAAACAAATAAATCTATTACCTTTAGCATATGGGCGGCGAAGCCGCCCGCATAATCATGTTCTAGTTTATATTTAAAAATCGTACCATACTAATCTGCTATTATATTAAATCTATATATTAGCAGAACAGTATGGTACGATTTGATAAAATCCACACCATACCATACCATACGGATCTGGTAGCTATACAATTTTTACAAACATTTTTTTTATCGTTATATATTTGTTTCCTTGAATAAACGATAAGCGGGCTAGATATCTTTAATATAAGCTTTCACACATGATATATTTTCAATGTTTTTATCGTACTAATTTTTCTTAATTTAGTCATTAACGTGCAATTTTGATCATATATCAAAAATAAATGAATCAATACTTGAACAATTTTTATTGATTCAATTTATTTATTAAATGCTAACGAAATCTTGCAAATAAAAGCATAATAAGGAACTTTAAGTTTGCTATCTCTATTACTTATCTATTTTACTGATTTCTATATATAAGGGAGGGACGGATATTATTGTACACTCAAGAGGAGCACAGATAAAATTTTAAAGAATTGTGTATTTATTTACAAAATTTAGCGAAACAAAATGATATTCGATTTACTGTTGATTGATAAAAAAAATCGAATTAAAAAAAAAACTTCGGGATTAAGCTTTTAATATCTAATAAAAAGCTGCTATGTTTTTTCAAGTTGGGCGCACTATTGTATTGCTGTATCCTCTATAGCTGAAAACACATTTTGATGGCCTCGTTAGTAGTTTTTTATTGTTGGGATAATTGTACTGCAGACTGGAAAGTGTTTAATATTGCCAACAATCATAGAAGTTTGTTTGTAAAAGGATTACACCCAAAGTGGCTTTAGCAAATTCGGAACATAACTTGCCACATACATTAATAACCAACGCTTCATCATACCCAGTATTATATGCCTCTATATATATGCATCACATGCACTATTCCTACCTAGGATGGCATGTCACTATGTCCAATTTGTTTCAATTTTTTTTGGACACATGTTCAATTGAAAATGGACATATGTCCAAAAAAAATTGAAACCAATTGGACATAGTGATGTGCCATCCCTGCTTCCTACTATTGTATTTATGTTACATTATATTGTATGTGTGCTTATGATGTGTTGATCATTATATCGACTAACAAGTCGATTTTTTGAGATCAACTACTATCATTATCTCAAGCATCTCCATAGTGTAATTTTTGAGTAACCGAAATATTGCACAAGTATTATGGCATAATTTTAACTATTTTCATATTTTCATATTGAGAAAATCAAATTATAAGCCTATTTTGCATTCTTGTTTGACTGAAAGATCTTTTAACAATATGATCGGCCCGGTCGACCGGGCGATTAATTCTAGCAGCCGGGTCGGCCCGAGAATTTGACATCGGCCCGTATCACTAATCGTTACATTTTGTTTCCTTGAATAATTGATAAGCGGACTAGATATATTTAATATAAGTTATCACACACATATATTTTTCAATGTTTTATCATACTACTTTTTTTCTTTTATTGTAGACATTAACGTTCAATTTTGATAATATGGGTTGTGGACTAGGAAAACCCGCCTCTGAAGGGGGGGTTTCCATTTTGAGAAAATAGCGATTATAGTTTGTGTTACCTAAATTTTACCCCTGAATTTTTTATTTATTTTTAGATATCAATTACTGAATAAACAATGTCATGTGATTATGAACCACTGATTAACCAATCTAATTTAATTGAGTCGGTTGTAAATCTATTTTTAGAACACGATCGTTAAAAAATTGGTTTACATTCAAGTTAAAAAATCACGATAATTTATTATATCAACATGGGGTAAAAAGTAACATACGTATAGATAAAAACCAGCACTTTCATTTGAATCAAAAATCTCAAAATTGTTGAAAAAGTGTCAAAGGCGGGTTTTCCTAGTCCACAACCCATATATCAAAAATAAAAGAATCAATGCTTGAACAATTTCTGGTCACGTGATATTCCGACGTCAAATAGCCAATTAAAAATCAGGATCAGGTGTAAGAAATTCAAAAACAAACAAAAATCGTATTTATCGTAAGTTTTATACTAGCAAATCATCTTTCTGGCCTAATAAAAAAGTTTACCTCGCACAGTTTTGCTATATAATGCACCTTCTAACCACCAACATGAACCCAAACCCTAGCTAATTCAATTATTTTCTCAAAAGACAATTGATGCCGGAAAGTCACGTGACAGGAAATCGATCCTACGCCCTGTCAATTTCATTGTATAGCTACCAGACCCGTATGGCATGGCATGGTGAGGATTTTATCAAATCATACCATACTGTTCTGCTAAGATATAGATTTAGCAGATCAGTTGCATCCATACCACCATACTGATATTCGCAATAGCTATAATTCTATAACACCGGATCAGTATGGTACAGAATTTAAAAATTCTGGGGTGTACTATTGATATGCTCACCCATACCATATTGATTTGCGAAAATACTAATCGATACCATACCGGTACCCATAGTAATTTCCCATACTATACAGTTCTGGTCATCCGTACAGAAATTTTTTTTACAATAAATCACCACAATAATCGGTAAGTTTTGTAACAAAATTTTACAGACAGATACCCACTTCCCATTTAAATTTAAGGATATTAGTAAGATTTTTACTTAATGATCCATAACTTGCATAACGGAGTACTAAAATATAGTCTTTATTTTTTAATTCCAGTACGAACTAACTCAAAATCATACTGCGGTTAGCACTCCAGGGTCACAATCACAAGGTCGCGAGTTCAAGTCCAACGGGCGGCAAAAACTCTGCCAGGAACAGATTGGAAAGGATCTTCGAGAGGGCTTCTGTTTAAAAATAAAGAGTAGATTCATACGGAAGAATGCAGTCACCGGCATAGCCACAGTGTCGGGGACGACCAGATAAGGCGTAATCCGTCAACAAATGACGTTAACATTGAGAGAGCCCGATTAGAGAACAATAAAATTAGGTACCTGTACAAATGATCCGGCTTGTGGGTCATGGGAAGTTAGGGAACTGCGGATTCCGAAGTTGTGGATCCTACACCGCGGGGCCAGGGACCCGGGCTGTCATATGACAGACTTAATGGAACATGAGTTATCTCATGAGTAGGTGATATACCATCGCGTCATTTGACGTCCCCAGGTAATCACTACCTAGGGATTAGTAAACCGCTGATCTCCGTCTAAAATGATAACTCTGGCCTGAAAGATGTGACAGATTCAAAGGTGCCTAAGGACCTTCAGGATAAAAAAAAAAAAATCATACTGCATTGGGGTGTTCGATACACTATGAAAACCAAATCTATATGAGGTAACATATAAAATTCTAATAAGACAGATTTTAAATGATTTTTCCTGATTAACCAATCTTGAGTTCCAATCAGGATAGCGTTTATCCGAAAAATTATCGGATATCCGGGTGACACCCACCTGGGTCAAATCACTAGAAACAACTAAAAACAACTTACATTAATTTGCATAGAGCTTCCTACACTTAATCTTTTGATACACAAAAACCAATTATATTTCTCATAATTTGCCTGACACGTTTCTTTAATTTATTAAATTCGAAATTGGTATTTCATTTTGTTAGATATTTGTAACAAACAATACAAATTTGGTATATTTCAAATAAAACAGCTTCCTATTAGCATTTGTAGCCAAATTCGTAAAGTGATGGCACTTTGTACTCATATAGAATCCGGATTCAATAATTGAATCCAGATTAGGATTATCATCCGAATTTAATCCGGATAGCCCTTAAAAAATAGGATCGAAACACTATTGTCCATTTAGTTATGAGATTTTGCAGATGTACGACATTAAAAAATGTCTTAGTAACCATAAATTAAATAAAAACGTTGATTGCTTTATTATTATAAACAGAAAGATTGATTGAATTAGAATGGTATAATAAACTTTTCGCTACATTAATGTAATCACAGTATAATACACGTTAATGCAATAGAAGCATCAATCGCTAATTAACAAATGATTGCGCAAAATGTAACATGGTCACGCATTGGCTACGCTTACGCTGGTCAAACTTTTCATCATACCAATCATTAAATGCAAAAATGTTAGCACACAGCAGCTAAACAACTAAAATTTACTACTATTTAATCGCAATGGTAACACTTTAAATAAATAGCTTCTTCAATTAAAAGCAAACCCCAAATCATCCGAGTTTACTATTTAGAAATCATAGCCAACTGTGGCAACCAACCAAATGCAATATTTTGTGGATGAACATCCTTGACATTTTGGTAAACCATACTCTCCGTTTTCACTTACGGAAACTCCGTTCCTTGTATAGATTATGCTAAATATATAGTTTAATTGGATTAGTAGTTATTGAAATATAAATTTTTAAAATTTTTTTTATTATTTACTATATAATATAAAAATTGAGCGAAATTTACTATAGTAATTTTGTAAAAACATAGTAAATTAATAATAAAATTTAAAGTCATTTCTTAACAACTACTAATTCAGTTAAGCTAGAATTTTAACTGTATATTCAGCATATATATAGTAGTGTACTTGCTTCATACAAACCTTTTTAGATGCATATTGGTGGCGAAAATGATTTTTTTCTGAAAAGAATGTATTTTTTTGAGAATATATTGATCTTTTAAAAAATTATTATTCAATAAAATGTCTATAAAATAATAATAAAAAATATAGTAAAATATAGCTCAAAATCTACTTTGTTTGGTATAAAAAAATTGTAAATAGATAGCTTATATATAAAAACCTTTATATAAGTTATAGACTATGTAAATTTTTAGTTGTTGTGTATATACATTTTTGCACCAGTCCACATATAGCTTTTGTATATCGTAAAATTTCAATAAAAATTTTATATATTAGTAAATTTTACATATATAATTATATAACCTTTATGTATTATAAAATTTAAATAAATTTTTATGTAAAATTTTAAGGAAAGAAATAGTCAATATCTCAATTTTTTAATAAGGTAACCCCAATTGTGTTTCTAATTAAAAATGCTCCTCTCGTAATTTTACCCTAACTCCAACTCTAATTCTAACCAACCCTATCTCTAATTATAATTTTATTTATTCTAACATTTTACTTATTTGGTTGCTTAACACCTTTTTATATCTTAAATTTTAGATACGTAACTGTTAAATAAATATTATTTATATTTATGTATAAATTATATCTATTAAGTCTACATTGGGTTTATAGATCTATATATAATTTTTAAATATAATTTATGTAAAATTTCTACATAGCTTTATGTAAAAATGTCTTCGCGATGCACCCGTGACTATGATCTAAGAGGTGCTTGTTTCTATTACTACGGTAAATGGTTAAGATTGAGTTAGTCTGCATTAGAATTTTCGTGAATCCTATCATAAGTTATCGTTATAAAACGTAATCTAATTCAGTATACATAGTAATTAAAAATGTGTTAATATTGTACAGTAATTATCATGATTTATACTCTAAGTTACTATAAAAAATTATTACAAAACTTACCCGCTATTCTGACGACTGTGGTATGTGATAAAGTCAAGTTAGTTTATACTATAAACTAATTTCTGAAGATTTGGAATGATCCGTTTTAATCACAATTACGGATATCTGGTTGGTATAAAGATTTGATCTGACAAGAGCATAAATTTTTTAACAAATTAGATTACTCTATCTGCAGGTGACACACTCTATTTTCATATGTCAGTACAGCTAACAGAGTGCTCTTTCGCAATTGCATATCATTAAATCTAAATATTGATAAACTATATAAATTAAAACCTTAGATGCTAAAGTGGTATCGAGCTTAAAATAGTAGTTCAATTGATAACATTACTTCTTATATATGGTGATTATTTCTTAAACAAGCCATTTATTCTAATGACGACGATAATCCGATTTGGGTATAAAAAAGTCTAATAAATTTGTATGAAATTATGGATTTTCCGCTTAAATATTAATATTTATGCAGTCAGTTTTCACATTATTGGGAAAAAGTGCATTTGCAAGGCGTGTATTTATTGAGAGTAATCTACATAAATTACATTAATTATAGAGGATACACTTATGTAGGCAAGTCCTATTATTTTCTGTGATGATATTATTTATTTTAAAAAATTAAATCTCACAACAGAAAATCATCGGCACTGATGCGTGTTTACAGTATAAAAAACGTTTAAAATGACACTAAAATTTATGTTTTATTAAATTTTACCCTGTAATGAGTATTGGTATCACATAAACAACCACTTTATCTGTATTTTCGATATTTAGTATATTATTATTAAAGTCGTAATGAAAAACATTTGCTTTGTTCTAATTTTATTATTATCATTACAAAGTTATTTTGGTCATGCTCAGGAACATCCTTTAGCACGACTATGGAAAGTAAATGATAGTGAAATACCAAGATTATTGGAACTAGAAAGGAATTTGACTGAACTGGATAAAATCTTAAGTCAAATATTAGAACAGGACGATTATATTACAAACTTTGCGGGAAGTTATATAAATTTAATGAATGAAAGTATAGTTGTCATGACTTTAAACCTTTCTAAATTCAATGATCTAATATCTTTACCTGAGATAAATCCACATAGGAACTTTTTTCATCCTGGAAATGCAACCATTTCAACAGCTCAATTGAGAAAAAATTTTGAACAAATAACTCAAATAGCTTTAAATATTCGTCCAATAAACATTTTTTTTTACATTAATATAGAAATTAATAATATTATTTTATTTTTTGAATATAAAAATAATACCATTAATGAAAAGTTTATAAACGAAACTGAACCATTTCACCCGCACATCATTTATGCAGAAGAACCACCTTATTCACTTGCACAACAAACTATAAAATCACCAAGAGATGTTAGGAAAATTTCTGTTATAATTCCTGGTGGAGAAGGGATTTTTAATCATGGCCCGGAATCATATGGATGTTCAGTCGGTTTTTGGGCAAGAGATGCAATAAATACAAAGAATACATACATTATAACCACAGGGCACGGTATCGATAGTAGACTTGGTTTAAATGAATTTTATCCTTGGCCATGGGAGAATAATGCGCCACCACCAGAATCTAGAAAAATTATAATTGGAACACCGGTAGTATTTAGTGTAAATACATTCGATTATGCTTTAATCAAAGTTAAGAGAAAAAACGTCATCCCAAGTTTTGAAGTAAGGAATAGTGATTTTGCACAATATCCAATTTTATTTATAAATGATGGTCTACATGCATCCGGCCATGGTATTCATTTATGTAAGTCTGGTCATACTACGCATTTTACTTGTGGATATATAAAAGGGTTCAATGGAATTTTTGGAGATGAGGAAGGATTTACAAGGAATTTAATTATTACAGACATGCTAGCAAAAGATGGTGATAGTGGTGGATCTGTGATTTCTTTTGATGCGCCAAATAACTTGCGTTCAGTGAGTTTAGCTGGTATACATGCTGCACAAAGTATTAATATTGCCGCTGGTCAGTCATTAGAAACAATTATCAGTGCAGTTAATTCAAGTTGGAATATTAAAATTGTTCCTGTTCTAAGACCACGTGGTTAATATTAGGACAAGCCAATACCTAACGCCAAATCAATGCAAAAGAACAAAAGTGAATGTTTCATCGAAGTCGTATCAAAAAGATATATATGACTATGTAGCAATATCACGAAATAATGGTTAAACTTGTAGTTAATAATTCGGAATAATCGATATTATTTTCTTGAATCTCGAATTTTATCTTAAATATTACTCTTGCATTTATATTATACTAGGTATTATTAACTTGTAACTTAAAGTTTGCAAAAGCATTTATTATATTTATCCATACCTTTAACCGCTGCTTGTAGTCTGGGATCTTATATAAACTTGATTTTTTAAATATTACCCGTGGCAAAGCCACGGGATTTCAAATTTAACAGGCTGCCAATTTTGACTATAAACGATATATGAATTAAATTGTGCTTATTCATTGGTCAAAAATATTGATTATTATATAAATAATGTATCCATGTGTTTTTCAGTATTTACACGACATTAAGGCTAATGTTAGAGGTTTATTAAATATGTAAGAAACGGACTCTTAGATGAATTTTAACATAAATATTGCATTTTAAAGATCCTGTGCATTTATTAATAGTAGCTCTTGGTACAATACAAAAAGTTAGTTTTTATTTATAAAAATAATTCCAAAGAGAACTAACTCAACCCTAACTGATTATTAGAATAACGTAAGTTTTTGTATAAGAATTTTTTCTGTATATTGCCAGAATATTAAGGTTTGTAATAGAATTTTTAAATAACACATGAGAAACCATAATAATTCCAATGCAAACTAATTCAACCTTACAACCTACTATGATTATTAGAATAACAAGAAATGCGTCGGGCAAATGCAGTGAGCTATGCGATATATATTAATTTTTGTGTATCAATAGAATTTAATGTAGGTAGGTCTATAGCAACAATATTTGTTACTACATTGTGGTAAATACATTAGTGTAAATAAAAATTTTGGATGAAATTGTTATAGATGATAGCAATCCTCATGTTTTAGCTAAATAATTGGTTTACCCAAGCATATTCATCAATAATAACAAAGGTTGGACATTAGACTTCACAAAGTTAATTTCTTGGTTTTCATAAAAATCAAATAAAAATTTTGACCCGACCACCCGGATTTTTATTTTTTTTTTAAAAAAATTTTTTTTTAGCAATAAAATTCTAAAAAAGTGATCCACAAGGCTTTTGAACTAAGCTAATCTCCTTTATATAACTAAGTAAATATATTCTTTGGATCTTTATGGTTCTAATGGTGGTAAGACATTAATTAAACTTGGCCTTGATATGACCTTCTGAATTTAGGCAATAATCTAAAAACTAGTGTAATAAGTTGCAATTCATGCAACCCATCTTATTTGTTTTTTTTTTTTTTTTAAATATTATTATCATTAAAAATTCGATTACAGATTTATAATCTATTGTAGTATACAAAATATGAAATTAAATTTGAATACCAATGTATATAGTTAAGGTGAAGCTAATTGCATTAGAATTATCATCATCATTTAATGCAAAAAATTCTGTTATAAAACTTTTTCAATAGAAAAAAGAGAAATATAATTTTAGGTCCATAGGTTTTTAAAAAAGCCACGTTAAGTCACGTTTTTATATTTTTGATCACAACAATGATCATTGCAGTCTCTACTCAGAACCTTTTGAGTTCGATTAATTCTGCTAGTAAAGATGTAAAAACATGACTTAGCATGGTTTTTTTAAAACTTTTAACTGGATTTAAAAATAGATTTCTCTCTTTTTTATTGAATAGCTATATTTGATGGTTGAATTAGTATTAGTACATAAAAAAATTTGCTACAACTTATTCGTTATTTGGTGACCACAATATGTTAAAGTTAGTTTGTTGCAAATAGTTTCTACTATGAATTGTTTCGGTGATAAATTCTGTTACTATAGTATGTGGTTAAGATCTGGTTAATCTGCATTAAAATTTTCCAAGCACGTGTGGTGCAGCGCAGGTATGTAAACTCAAAAATAAATTTATTACCGGTAGTTGTCACTTCATATTGGCAGTCGAGGCCTAAAGTATTAACTAAATCGATGTTACAAAACCTATTTAGCCTGCTTAATCAATTAATGTTAAAATATCGCACATTTTGAATATTTTGAGCCATTCCGTTGCCTAACTCTTAAAAATATCGCACATTTTGAACATTTTGAGCCATTCCGTGCTGATCGTGCGTATCATACACGATGTTCATGATGCACATGCTGCACATGACTTGCACATGTTAACGTATTTTAAATCATAACAATAAAAGTAAGCATGATTTGATCTAATTGTGCATGATGAGCCTGGTGCACAACCAATCAAAGGCACTAATATATTATATTAAAATATTAAAGCGCACAATTGATGTTAATTGACCGTTAACTCTGAATTAAATTTATGACGTTAAAATAGTAATTGTCATAAATTTTTATGCCTCACGCCGGATTTGCAACAGTAATTGCTGTATATTTCTATTGGCTAATTTTTTTAAAAAAATTGAAATTTAGATTCTTGATTTTTAGACCCGGCCGGGTTATGAAATCCAAGAAATTAATTTTGTATGGCCTTACTAGATGATTCGAAGATCCTTTATTTAAAGATTCTTTATGTTCAACTCAATTATTTTTTTTAAGTCTTATAATTTTCACCCTAACACCAGCCCTAACTTTATTGTATTAGCTAACTATGTGTTATTTGTGTTAAAGCTGTCATAATTTCTATTTAATCTACTGTAAATTCTTATAAAATTTATAAAATTTATAGACTATAACTATAATAGATATGGTTAAAAATTTTGGTACCGACCATTATATCGATCAATTTCTCCATTTGTTTAATTTAAAAGGTCTCAGAAAATTGAGAGTGGAATAATGTTAAACGAAGATTCAATGCAATAGCCTTATGGCTTAGAGCGTAATAGAGGTTTAATTTTGACTACAAATGATAAAAAATAATTTAAAAATTTTATATAAAGAAAATAAATTAACACGAATACAGTATTTGAATTGCCTTACTACTAATCAGTATACATTATCACGGCAATTTATGAACATGATTCGTAGGAAGTAATCGACTGAGTTTTAGTTTGAATAAACATATTTATATCGTAACACATGAAAAAATAACTAGAAATAATTTCAGATAATAATTTAATATTAAACCAATCTTTAAATTAAAATGAAAGATAAATACAAAATTGCAAATTATATATCGAATAAAGCAATCAATTTTTGACCGAACTACAATATGGAAAATACTTTGTAATTTTGTAAACATAATCCTGTAATAAAAACTCAAAAAAACTACGGATTACATGTATGACACATAAAAAATCAGCAGTTTCAATGCGAATTTTACGTTGGGTCATTGTTTCTGCATATGAATTTTAAAAATTAACTGCTAATAATTAATTATTATACAAATTTCACTGTCCTTAAAAACTATCCTTAGATTTTTGATGCAGTGCTATAAACTATACTGTATTATCAATATTCAGATGATTGAGATTTTGACAATCGAAAAAATTTTTTATAGTAACTAATTTTGATACTAATTTTAATAAACTTGATAAGTAAAAAAAAAAATTTGGTAACGTAATTCAAAATCACGATAATTTATATATAATTCAAAAGTTACATTATACAATTAACTCAGTTATATAAAATATTGGAAAGTTTAAAATTTAAACTAATTAATAATTTTAGACAGCTGAATAAAAATTAACAAAAACAGTATACAGTAAAAAAGAGACTCCGCATCTAATAACTCCGAGAACTTCTTAACGAACCTAGACTTATTGAACGAATTATACCACATGCATTATAAAAGACAAAGTGATTCCACTATATTATGCATATGATTTTTTCAATTCTGTAGAAATCCTCATACCCTTTTCCCAGTTTATCTCCAACATCTGCGCAGATACTGTATTGCAACCCATTTGTACACTAATCAAATAAAGCAATTTGTTGATGTAATTCTTAATTGGTCTAATTACCGAGCTGCAATTGGCAAATAAAAAGAAGGAAACAAAGAGTTATGCAAAAGACAGTATAATAAAATAAGAATAATTAAATAGGAAAAAACAAAAAATTACGTGCATATGTCACTAAATGAATTTGATTATAATCTTTCGAATTTCGCTTCACGTGCTTTTATACATTCGTAATGTTATAATCAATAAAGACTTGTTTAGAAAATTGTGCTCTTCTACCACTGTAAGATCTGTATGTATCCTATTCCAGTGATGTATTCTCATGTAAGATTCTAAATCAGTTGACCTGGTTTTGCATACCATATTTGGTCAAGTTTTTCAAGATTCTGGTCGTTAATTAATAATAAAATTTACAGAAAAATAATAATTCTAAATAAGTAATCAAAAATTTTCTCAGGGTTTTCTATTATTTTTGAGTTATCTAAATTATAAGAATAAAAAAAAAAAAGGGTCACGGTTACCCGTTTGACCCGTTTTGTTTTATTATGGAATTCAGATGATCAAAAACTAATACAAGGATCACAAAACTTTATCTAGAAATTTATATCTTCTATAACTTTGATAATACGTAATTAAAAGCAGCTTAAAATGATCATTTTCAAAATAATAGTGATTTAAGCCACATGCTATCGGCTAAGTGTCTGGCTAACGGCTGATTAATGGAACACATCCGAAATATTTCGAGTAATTTTCAAAGTTTTAATTAAGCTCGTTCGTGCGTATCATCTATTAAGTTTATTCCTACGTATCATGTGATATTTAGCTGCATTCGCATGCTGTGTCATGTAACCATTTGTGCAACCGTTTCCTATTTATAAAATCAATTTCGTACTGTACGTACATTACGTACGTACATACTATATATTTGAACGAAATGGGGGAGAAATTCTTTGAAAAACTTTCAAATAACTATCTTGAACTTCTTGATGATAAAGAAGTTTTCAATGTAATTATTAAAATAGGAGAATCATCCAATGCAAAGATATTTCAAGCACATTCAAATATTTTAAGATATAGATCTTTGTATTTTCGTAATGAATTAGCAAAAACCTGCAAAGATAATAGTAATATGAAAACAATTAATTTAAAACATACTTCTATTGAACAATTTGAAGTCATTATTAAGTAAGTTATATAACACATTTATCATAACATTTATTATATGCAAAAGAATTAATCTTACAAAATTTATAAATTTAATTAAGATATATTTACGGAGGAGTAATTTTACTAGAAAATCAAGATACATCATTCATTTTTGATCTTTTAATTATGGCTAATGAGTTTCTTCTTGAAGAATTGACTACATTCCTTGAAAAGCACTTGATTAAAGAAAAATCTCACTGGCTTCGTTTACATTTTACACAAATTTATCAAAAAAGCTTTCAAAATAATCAATTTCAAAATTTGCAAAAATGGTGTAATGATTTTTTGGTAAAGTATCCAACTAAGATTTTTGACTCTGAAGAGTTTACATCACTTCAAGAAAATGCATTAGTATCCCTTATTAAACGAGATGATTTACAAATGGAGGAATTAAAAATTTGGAATTATGTAATTAAATGGGGTATTGCACAAAATCCAAACTTACCATCAAGTGGACCAGAAGATTTGACTCGTGAATATTTTCAAACTTTAAAAACTACTTTACAAAATTGTTTACCTCATATCCGTTATTTTCAAATACCTGGAGATGATATTGTTGATAAAATAGAACCATATCAAGCAATCCTAGAAAAAGATCTTTGGAAAGACATAATGAAAAGAATTACCAATCCAAATCGTGAAATTTCATCAAAAATTCTTCCACCTCGAATAACTTTGAAACCCACATTGCCAACACGTGCGATGGAACCATTTTCAACAGTTATTAATGAAGAATATGCAGCAGAAATTGCATCATGGATTGATAAAAAAGCTAATCCATATTCAATAGAAGATAATCCGTATGAATTTAAATTACTTCTTCGTGGAACTAGAGATGACTTTACTGCTACTACATTATGGAAACTATGTGACAAGCAAGAAAATACTATTGTGGTAATGAAGGTTAAAGATACTGATGAAATTCTTGGTGGTTATAATCCTATAAAATGGGATAAATCAGTTGGTAGCTGGACAAAATGCAATGATAGCTTTATTTTTTCTTTGAAAAATGGCTCTATTCTTTCCTCTATTTTAAGTCGTGTAAAAAATACTAAATACGCAATTTATAATAATTCTTGCTATGGTCCATGTTTTGGTGCATTTTGTGCTGAAGG
This sequence comes from Gigaspora rosea, assembly GCA_003550325.1. Lineage (NCBI taxonomy): Eukaryota > Fungi > Glomeromycota > Glomeromycetes > Diversisporales > Gigasporaceae > Gigaspora > Gigaspora rosea. The sequence continues at coordinate 153,815 of QKWP01000219.1, read as the reverse complement.
TGATCTTTGTATGCTTGATCAAAATGTAACTTATTGTAGTCATTATGCATATGAAATAGCAATTAGAAATACAAAAGATTCGTTTTCAGTATCAGAATATGAAGTATTCCAAATTCAAAAAAAGAATTAAATTGCAATTATTAAACTTTAGTCTTATTTAATTTAGGGAGCTTCAAATTTATCCATACAAAATAATTACTGCTTTTTTTAAGGAAGCTATCAAAGAATCTTATTTATATGATCTTTTTTACATCCATTGATCTTTAAAATTCGAAATGATTTAGTTTTTAAGCACTTCTTTAATATATAAATAATAAGACTTCAGATACAGAAATTAAAATAGAACTTATAGAAAATTTTGACTAAATAAATTTTATAATATATATTTTTTTAAAAAAAAAGTATAATCCTAGTACAATTTCCTAATCAATGATATCTTATTTGAGCTATCATATAGAAATTTCTATCCTTAATAATACTACTATCAAACTTAATCTATCATTTATTTGTGTAGATATTTTTAAAATCTGTTTAAACTCATTTAATTAGACAAAACTATTATTATTTCCAAATTCAGTTACAGTTGAACCTCCCCAAACCGGTATGTATGGTGGACAGGTTTTGTATCGGTATTTTAGAGGTTATTGGATTTGAACTCATTATAAACAATTAGATTCATATAGCAAAAAGCGACTTGGTAGATTAATTTTTTATCAGATTTGACAAGTTATCAGTTTTGGCAGGATCGGTATTGGGAGGTTCAACTGTATTATATAAAACTAATAACTAGTCAATACCCATGGACCAGACTGATCAAGTTTGTCCAACTGGTCACATCAAGATTGACCATTGACAGGTCTGTGCTAACTATGATTATATGCATATAAAATTTAAAAGAATGTATTGATTTTAATATTAGAACATTTTTTATTTGTTACAAATTATTTTTGCAGGTTATTTTTGTTGCAGATATTTTTTGTTTAATGATTGTAAATTCTTTTAATGTTGACAAACATTATTGGTTTTATCAGAAGAATGAATATCTTTAAGCCTATGAAATTTTAAAACAATGTCTGGTCGTTTTATGATCTGGATCCATGTTGCATCTTGTTTAAAATTTTGCTTAGTGGCATTTTTAACATAAATCATCAAAGTAAATTATAATAAATGGTAAAGTCTTGGTCTGATTGTTATTTCTGCCACAATATCAAACCATAATTATCGATTGTTGATTTATATTTATGACTTTTTAATACTTTTAAGCTGTATCAGGCAACACTCTATATATTATATCTTCTACTTTGTGTTATACTTTTCTTTAAATAAACCAAAATTTGTAAAATAAGGCTATTCAACAAGCATGTTAAGTTTGAAAAATACTGTAACTATGAAAATCTCTAAGAATATATACTTGTGAATGTAATGATAGCTTTATTTTTTCTTTGAAAAATGGAATTATTCTTTCCTCTATTTTAAGTCGTGTGAACAATACTAAATATGCAATTTATAGTTCTTCTAGTAGTGGTCCATGTTTTGGTGCATATTTTGGTAAAATGTTTATGTAGTCAATATGCATATGAAATAGCAATTAAAAATATAAAAGGTTGGTTTCAGTATCAGAATATGAAATATTACAAATAAAAAAAAGAATTAAAGTGCAATTACTAAACTTAGTCTTATTTAATTTGGGGGGTTTCATATTTATTTCATTCAAATTAATTACTTTTTTTAAGAAAGTTATCAATGAATCTTATTTCATATAATTTTTTTTAATATCTATTGATTTTTAAAATTCATAATGATTAAAATAAAGAATAATCCTAGCACAATTTCCTAATCAATAATATCTTATTTGGGCTATTTTATGCTATTATCAAACTTACTCTATTATTATTTTTTTAATGTAAATAAAATCTGTTTAAACCCATTTAATTAGTCATCTTTTATTCCATTTTGTTTCTACTAATGCATTCTAACAAAACTATTATATTTTCAAATTCAATTACAATTGAACTTCCCCAAACCAGTATGCATGATGGACAGGTTTTGTATTGGTAAATTATAGTTATTGTATGGGTATGTAGTGAATAACCTAGTTACACACGGGTTCATATTCCATGCTGAAGGATTTAAATATGAGCCCATGTGTGTAACTGGTTATTAAAGTATACCCATACAATAATTAGAGGTTATCAGATTTGAAATCATTATAAACTATAGCAAAAACAGAGTTGACAGATTAATTTTTTTTATTAGATTTGACAGATTATTAGTTTTGACCGGATCGGACTTGGGATGCTCAACTGTATTATATCGCTTACCAATTTAACTTGTCAAAACCCTTGGACCAAACAGATCAAGTTTGTCAAACTGTTCATGTCAAAATTGACTATTGAATCCGTGCCAACCATGATTGTATGCATATGAAATTAAAAAAATGCATTGATTTTTATTATTAACCATTTTTTATTTGTTACAAATTATTTGTTATAGATATTTTTGTTATGGATATTTTTGTTACAGATATTTTTGTTACAATATTTTTTGTTTAATAACCGTGTTCATAAATTCTTTTTAATATCGACTAATATTATTGGTATTATCAGAGGAATACCTTTATACCTATGAAATTTTAAAGCAATATATTCGATAGTAGGTCATTCTTCGATCTTGATCCATACATTGTTTAGCTAATTTAATAAAAAAGATCGGGCCGTATCTTGTCTAAAATTTTGGCCTTAATGGCTTTGTTTAACATAAATAATCAAAGTTAATTATAATCAAATGGTAAAGTATTTATCTGATTGCTATTTCTGCCACAATATCAAACCATAAGTTTGATAGTTGATTTGTATGTTTGACTTTTTAATACTTTTGTTGGGCTGCATAAGCAACACTCCTTATTTTATATCCTCTACTTTGTGTTTATCTTTTTCTTTAGATAAACCAAATCTGTAAAATGAAACTATTCTACAAGCGTATTTAATTTGTAAAATAATGTAACTATGAAAATCTTTAAGAATATATATACTGTTTTGTGAATATAATCTATATTATTTGCTTTAATATAAGTATAGTTGTTAGACGAAACCTCAAGGTTTTGCGCTGACGAAATCGAAACCTAATTTCATCTTCGTCAATTAAAATCTTAAACTGACGAAACTGCAAATGGTGACAAACTAATAAAGATGAAGAAACTGATTATATAATAAATAAGTGTATGTTGACTACCTACATTTTATGTTTATAAAAGTTAAAATTTAAAATATAATATTTATACTTGGATCAATTTCAATAAAAAAACTTAATAAGAAGTGATTTATCACTTATATTGCAAAATAAGATTCTAAATAATTTAACTTAACTGTTTTATAAAAAAAATCTCTTGGAATTGTTCAGAAAATTCTGAAATTATCTAATTGTTTATTCAGAAATTCGACCCCGTCCCGACCATTTTAAATCATGTTAAATGTTTATACTATTTAATTATGATGTTTGCACGAGATGTAAAAATAGAAATGTTTGATTAAAAATTATCGTATAAAAATGTATAACAAGCATATAAAAACATATACATCCAATAAACATCATTTAAAATGTTCGGAACGGAGTCTATTTTCCGAACAACAAATCGGATAATTTCAGACTTTTCTGAACAATTCCAAGAAATTTTTTTTAAGACTGGTTTATCTATTTATAAGTTTGGTATAATGCAGTTACACAGTGGTACTAGCAGTTATTACCCTTACTTAGTTACTTTATATAACTTAATATTGATGTGAAAATTCTTTAATAAATTTTGGGTTATTAATTTGAATTATGAGGTTAAACCTTATTGCTGTGTCTTAAAATTTTCAAGTGAAAAATTTTTTGGATCTATGAATTTACTAAATTATTATAATACATCTATATTTATCTATTTATTTTTTTAAATATTTTTCTTTATTTATAAATTCTGTAATTAATTTCTTAAAAAACTAAATATATAGGCCAGGATAAGCCTATAAACTTCTCCAGCATTAAATAAAAATAAAGAAAATCGATAATAATTTGTTGTTTTTTTAAGTATATAAAATGATAGGTTTGATTTTATTAATAGCAAAATATAGATTTTCAGTAATAAGTTTTTGTCTAGCAGGAGCACTAGAGTTTCGTTATTAATATATAAAAATCTGGTATTATCTTTTATTAACGTATTAAAGTACCCTTAAGTATTTTCTTCATATTTCGTGTTAATTCACATATATTTAATAGTGTTACGGGCTGACCTCGGCCCATCAGCCGGGCGGGCGGGCGGGTCGGCCCTTGACCCACATTCCTGCAGGTCAGCCCGGCCGGTATATCGTTAAATTCTTTTCGTCTGATAGAATTTCATTGTATAACTTATAATTATTAGTTAAATCACGCGTAGAACATTCTCAAGTTAGTGCTTGCAGTCGATAACTATCTGTTCAACCAAAATCGAATAGTCGACATTTCTAGTCGATATTTATAAATTCAACTAGTCAATTAGGAGTTCTGATTGCTCGCTAATTAAAGCACTGATTATCGATTATAAGTTAGTAAACCACCGTCATACTTATCACTTTTATTTCCATCTATGAGAAAATAACCCGGTAGATCACCGGCCATAAGAGGACCCATCGGGCCCCTCTTATAACCACTTCCTATTCGCATATGGTAGATCCACTATATATATGCACACTCTTCCTACTATTTGTAATCTATGTAACATTATATGTATGTGTGCTTATAATGTGCTGATCATTATACCGACTAACTAAATGCATCTCCGTGTAATTTTTTAGCAATCGAAATATTGCACAAGTATCGTGATGTAATTCTGACTATTTTCATATTGAGCAGATCAAATTATAAGACTATTTTGCATTCTTGTTTGACTGTAAGTTTTTTAACAATATGACCGGCCCGGTCGACCGGGCCGATTAATTTCCGCAGCCGGGTCGGCCCGAGAATTTGGCATCGGCCCGTATCACTAATATTTAATCCAGCACCTAGCAAAACTCGAGAATGAACTTTGAGTGTTTAATTTATTGGAATGTAATAAATTTAAAATGATTCAACATCATCTCATTTTTAAAATCGTTAGAATAAAAACTGAATTAATTATTTTATGCACGAAAAGAGATATTAGACATAACGCACTCATAAAAATGGAAAGATCAGTAGAGACACACCAAATTGATTCTAATTCCTTGAACCATTGAACAAAATGAATTAATAAATTTAGTAAAAGATTTTTTAAAACAATTCAAACTTGTAAATTCATTTAAGAAAATTTGTAAAAAAATTTGATCAAGCTTTTGTTGAGTTCTTTTTATTTAAGAGTTCAAAAAAATTTATTAAAAAGATTTAATCTCTCATTTGGTTTTATTTTATATACAAATAACTTATTAATTAGCAAATTTAAAAAACTATATCATGTCACTTGGATTTATTTGTTTTAAATTATTTAAATTAATTTATTATTAATTTATTTGCCTATTAAATAGGAACTTGCTATTTGTATCTCTCTTTTTGCTATCCATACACCCTGCCCATGTAACAAAATTATTTAATCAATGACGCATGATATAGTTGCAGTGCAAAAATAATATAACCTGCAGTACTTTCATATAAATAATATTATAATTAACTACAAATGTAAAGTTAACAGTTAATATCTTTTATTGCGATAATATTAATTATTTATATAGAAAAACAATTCCACCATCCTAATTTTGGAAACTTTAATCATTTACATTTTTATATTATGGATATGAAAATCAGCTAAATGATTTTAAATAGGAGGGAGTATAAAGAACAAACACAGGGGCACTACTCATAAAATGTTCTTATTAAAAGATTTATAAATTTATGTTACAAACAAAATTGACATCATCAAATACGTAAATGCAAACCGCTATCGAATTTTTTGACAATAATGATTTAAGCCACATGCTTTCTACTAATCTATTTTCGCACAGATCTTTATTAAACATGACATTATGAAGATACATATGGTGTAGTGCTCCACTTCACTACTTTTCTCTTCTATTTTGACATACTTGTGCTCTTTGTCAATTTTACTATGTTTACATGTTATTTATCAGCTTTTCATATGTGTACACGTGATGTACAAAATGAGTTTCGGAAGTACGGGCCCACACTATGGTGTGGCGCATTTTACTTCTACCTTTACATTTTTTCTTTATTTTTTTTTTTATTTTTATTTATTTTTATTTTTTTTTTTCGCCAACGCTATGGTGTGACGTACTCAATCTTACGTGCATGACAACTGGCAGGATGCAACGTCTTTAAAAAGGGAGGGGGTGGTGGCCAGTCACGAAGAAGCCAAATTGTAATCGGGCAGCGAAGAGAACAAGTAGACAAGACAAGCGAAGTAAGAAAGCACTAAATTCCCCAATTATGCCCACATGTATCTCTTATAACCTTCATCTATGATCTCAATCATATAATATCTTTAATCTCAATCACATGAATGTCATACAATCGTATTCATATCCATTACAAGCCTTAATCCATATAAGCTACAAAAGGTGATACTCGCGATAATAACCCCAGCGTGACTTCGTCAACGCATAGGGCTAATCGGCTGACCCGAAATTTTCGGGAAATTTTCAAAAATTTAGTTAAGCTCGTTCGTGGGCATCATCTATTATGTTTATTTATTTTCTCTTCGGATTTATCTGAATTCTGCGAATCCTGTGATGTTTAGCTACTGTGTCATTGGAGTGCGCGGTATACTATGTATATCAAACCTATACGTGGTATCATATAAAAATTTATTATTGAAGATTTTTTTGAAATGCTGTATAACAATATCGATTACAAGGTATTATTCTTTAATTAGAACCGGCGTTTATTCTTTAACACGCAAGTCAAATCTTTATTAATCTTTATTTAGATGCACAGCCCTTAAAATTAATTGCTTCGAATCCAAATTTTGTACAGGCAAGTATTATGTTCCAAAGAACAAAGTTACGAAGCAAATTTTATATTTTAGTTGAAAGAAGTACCAGTTTATTCAATTTTGCTCGATTTTAAGTAAAAATTTGCTCGTTTAGAAAGAGACAGAAAAAAAGTTGGCTTCCAATAAATGGCAAAAGAAAAATTCTCGTAACTTTGTAAAAACTATGTGCAAGAATCGCTTAGTTGTGAATTTTCCAGCCAAGAAAAGATAAACAACCCATGCACCCAAAGAAGTGAAGCACGATTTTATATATAAAAAAGGTATTACGTAGTTCATATATTAATAATCACTTAAAATCATCGATTATTTAAAAATAAGGGACCCCACTGTGTCATGTACCCATTTGTGAAACCATTTCCACATATTTATAAAATCAAAGGTACGTACGCACAGTACATACTATATTTGACCAAATGGCGACGAAATTCTTTGAAAAACTTTCAAATCATTATCTTGAACTTCTTTATGATAAAGAAGATTTCAATGTAATTATTAAAATAGCAGAGTCATCAAATACAAGAATATTTCAAGCACATTCAAATATTTTAAGATATAGATCTTTGTATTTTCGTAACAAATTAGCAAAAATCTGCAAAGATAATAATAATATAAAAACAATTAATTTAAACCATATTACTACTGAACAATTTGAAGTCATTATTAAGTGAGTTATATAACACATTTATCATAATATTTACTATATAACAGACCTAACATCACCCGTAAAAAAATGCCGCTGAATTCACATGATAAAATAATTGATATCACTTCATTATTTATTATGAACGAACAATAAAAAAAATGTCAAAAATTTGGTTGTAGTAAATGCCATACTGAACAAAGTTACGAAAAATTTTTTAATAATCTCTTATTGTTAGAAAATTTTACGTAGCTTTGTTCAGTATGATATTTGAAACAACTAATTTTTTTAGACATTTTTATCGCTAGTTATTATGATTTAGACTCAATTATTTTATCAAGCGACGTCAGCTGCTTTTTTTATGTGCGATGATAGGGTTGTTTTTTTATGATATGCACAAGAAATAATCTTTCAAAATTTATTACTTTAATGCAGATATATTTACGGAGGAGTAATTTTACAGCAAGATGCACCATTCATTTTTGATCTTTTGATTGCGGCTAATGAGTTTCTTCTTGAAGAATTGACTACATTCCTTGAGAAGTACTTGATTGAAGAAAAATCCCACTGGCTTCGTTTACATTTTACACAAATTTATCAAAAAAGCTTTCAAAATAATCAATTTAAAAATTTGTAAAAATGGTGTAATGATTTTTTAGTAAAGTATCCAACTAAGATTTTTGACTCTGAAGATTTTACATCACTTCAAGAAAATGCATAGTATCCCTTATCAAACGAGATGATTTACAAATGGAAGAAGTAAATATTTGGAATTATGTAATTAAATGGGGAGTTGCACAAAATCCAGACTTATCATCAAGTGGACCAGAAAATTGGACTGTGAAAACTTTCTAGCTTTAAAAACTACTTTACAAAATTGTTTACCTCATATCCGTTATTTTCAAATATCTATAGATGATATTGTTGATAATATAGAACCATATCAAACAATCATAGGAAGAGATCTTTGGAAAGATATAATGAAAAGAATTACCAATCCAAATCGGGAAATATCATCAATAATTCTTCCACCTCGAATGGAACCATTTTCAGCAGTTATTAATGAAGAACATGCAGCCGAAATTGCATCATGGATTGATAAAAAAGCTAAACCATATTCAATAAAAAATAATCCATATAGTTTTAAATTACTTCTTCGTGGAACTAGAGATGGTTTTACTGCCGCCACATTTTGGAAATTTGTGACAAGCAAGAAAATACTATAGTGGTAATGAAGGTTAAAGGTACTGATGAAATTCTTGGTGGTTATAATCCTATAAAATGAGATAAATCAATTGGTAACTGGGCAGAATGCAATGATAGCTTTATTTTTTCTTTGAAAAATGGCGTTGTACAAACTTCTATTTTAAGTCGTGTAAAAATACTAAATATGCAATTTATAATTCTTTTGGTCCACGTTTTGGTGCTTTTCGTGCTGAAGGTGATCTTCGTATGAATAATAATTTTGATCGAAATGGATGTGTATGTAGGCAATATGCATATGAAATAGCAATTAGAAATACAAAAGATCTGTTTTCAGTATCTGAATATGAGATATTCCAAATTCAAAAAATGAATTAAGTGCAATTACTAAACTTTAGTCTTATTTAATTTGGAGAGCTTCAAATTTATTTCATTCAAATTAATTATTTTTTTTAAGGAAGCTATCAAAGAATCTTATTTATATGCTCTTTTTTATATCCATTGATCTTTAAAATTTTTAAATGAATTTAGTTTATAAGTACTTCTTTAATAAAATTTCATATACAGAAATTACAATAGAGTTTATAGGAAACTTTTAAACTAGAAAAATTTTATCATATTTTTAAAAAAGAACTATCCTAGCGCAATTTCCTAATCAATGATATCTTATTTGGGCTATCTTATAGAACTTGCCACCCTTAATAATGCAATTATCAAACTTATTCTATCATATTTTTTATATAAATATCTTTAAAATCTGTTTAAACTCATTTAATTAGTCCTTTTCTTATTTCATTTTGTTTTTTACTAATGCATTCCAGTTGAATCTCCACAAACTGGTATGCAGGTTTTGTATCGGTATTGAGAAATTATCAGATTTAAATCATTAGATTCATATAGCAAAAACAAACTTAATAGATTAATTTTTTATCAGATTTAACAGGTTATCAATTTTGACAGGATCGATTTTGGGAGGTTCAACTGTATTATAACACACTGATCAATTTGTCAAGCTGATCACGTCAAGATTGATCATAAACCGTATCATGCCAACCAAGATTATATGCGTATGAAATTAAAAGAATGTATAGGCTTTATTATTCGAATAATTTTTATTTGTTACAAATTATTTGTTACAAATATTTTTGTTACAGATATTTTTGTTATAGATATTTTTGTTACAGATATTTTTGTTACAGATATTTTTGTTACAGATATTTTTGTTACAGATATTTTTGTTACATATATTTTATTACAGATATTTTTGTTACAGATATTTTTGTTACAGATATTTTTGTTACAGATATTTTTGTTACAGATATTTTTGCTACAGATATTTTTGTTACAGATATTTTTATTTATAATCGTGATCATGATTCTTTTTAATATTGACAAATATTATTGGTTTTATCAGAGGAATATCTTTAAACTTATGAAATTTTAAAGCAATATCTTCAGTAGTAGGTCTTTTTTTTTATTATTGGATCCATACATTGCTTAGTCTTTTGCATCTTGTTTAAAATTTTGGTCTTAGTGGCTTTGTTTAACATAAATCATCAAAGCTAATTGTAATCAAACCTTTGTCTGATTGTTATTTCTGACACAATATCATACCATAAATATCGATTGTTGATTTATATGTCTGACTTTTTAATACTTTTGGGGCTGCATAAGGCAATACTCCATATATTAGTCATAGGACATTTCACGCTGAGTGATAAATTATAATAAAAATTATAATAAAAACATATGAACTTACTATAAACTTTAAGCCTCACATTATTTTCAACTTACATATTAATTTTTTTTTAAATTTTGAGATTAAGCATATTGAAAATAGTAAATTAAGGTTATTTAGAGTACTTTTTTAAAAGTTTGCAAATTTTGCATATTTTCTTAATAAATTTTTAAAAAGAAATAAATTCCTAGTTTTAAAAATATTATTATATGTAAATTTTATGCTGAACAAAGTTTACTTAGGCGACAAGATAGTTGTCTGAGTAAAAAAAAATGTTACTATAGATTAATGGGTATCCGTTAATTGTACTAAATTTAGTACGAAAGGCTAAATTTAATACAGTAAAAAAATTAAAATGTTGAAAAACTTTAATTAAAAATTTAATTAACATATATTAAACTTTTGTAAAATATAAATATATATCTATTTAGTCAAACCTGTAGTTTTAAATATATACTTGTCTAATAAAAATTTCATTGAAATAACCTATACTGTCCATTATGGCGATCATAATTTTTAATATAAACTTTATTAATATTTATTTTTAACATAAAATATTTGATAAAATTAATTTTTATAAAGTGTTTTTAACATTTTATAAAAAAATTTTTATAAAATTAATTTTTTAATAAAAAATAGAAATTTAATTTAATTTAAAAATTTTAATTAATTTAAAATTATTTAAATAATTTATTAAAATATGACTATATTTTCTTAATAAAAGTTTGTAGAGCTAAGTTTTCTAATTCTAACAACACTAACATCATTAAATTTGACAAAAAAACTCATTAAAAAATACAAATATTTTTAATCTTTTTTGAAATAAATATATATATTTATAAAAAAATAAAATTATAAAACTAAAAATATATATTTTTTATATAAATTTTTTAATAAAATTTAATATTTTTATTTTTATTATAATAAAAAAGGCTAGCTTTATTTTTCAAGTTTACTAAAATGCACCTATGGTGTTGAACACCATGTTACACAAACTATTAGAATAGCCAATCAAAATTTAAGATCAGGTGTAACATAAAATTTTGTTTTTTTGCTTATTTTTTAAAAAAATATTCATAGCTTAAAATTTTGCCTATGAAACCGTCTTTGGGCTCTAATAAAAAAATTCCTTGCTAAATTTTGTATATACTAATGCCCAATAAAATCCCAGGCCTCACCCTAACCTAAAGTAATAAAAATTTATTTTTTGTTTTATAAAAGTTTATTTTTTTTGTTTTAGTTGCATGAATTTGCAAATCTAATTTACCTATAGTGTTTAACACCTTAGGTGCATTTTATAATAATTGTTATATTTAATTAAAATTTATTGTATATTAGCTTAATAAAATTTTTTAAATTTAAATTATTTTAATGTTTTATATTAACTTTACTATAATTTACTATTAATTTACTATATATTTTATAAGTAAATTTAACTATTTTAGATTTGTAACACTCTATAATAAGTATATAAAATTATTATAGTACATGATACTTAAAAACTACATTTGTCCTATTTTAAAATTTAAAAATTTAAAGCTTTAATTTGTTTAAAAGTTGATTTTTAATATTTTTATTTTTAAAGTTGCTTAAATTTGATTTGCTGAATTTTCTAAATTTTGATTGGTAAAAAATTTTTTTAAAAATTTATTATATAAATTCAAACCAATTTGACTGTATAATTGTTTTAATGTGTTTCATTTTGACTTTTTTATATGCTATTATATAAAAATACTATATATATATTTTTTTTTAAATATTAAAGGTAAGACCTTGCTTTCATCTTTATTAAATTTATAGAAACTTTTTACAATACTAAAAGAAATTTTTTTTTTTTTAAATCTAAAACTAAGAATAAAAACTCAGACATATATATAAGTAAACCTAAATACTTATCTGTGGGCTAAATCGACTAGAGTGCCAAGGCTTATCTAGATTTGAGTATAAATAAGAATATCAGATGAAATACTATATTTTCAAATTTATATATTTTAAATATTTAATATAATTTGCTAAAAAACAAAACCACTAAGTTGTAGTAAATTAATTCAGCTACAAAATAGTAGCCTTATTTTTTTAATATTCTGTTTAGATCTATTGTCCTTTAAAGTTTGTGTAGTTTTTAAGTATTACACATTGTATAATTTATTTTTTTATGATTTTAAAATTAAATATAGATTAAGGGTAGAGGGTATGTGGATCATTTTTATTAGTAAACGAGTGACAAAAAATATTTTTAATGCAAATTTAAAAGTTGCTACATATAAAAATTAATTTTTTACTATATAAATTGATTATTTTACTAAGTAAACTAGTTCGTAATAAAAAATTACATACATTCTAAAACTTTATTAATTTTAAATGAAATTTGATAAAGTTTTTATAGTATCAACTTCTGCAGGGGCAGCAGGGTCTATTCTGCGGGGCAATCATAAATTGGCCAATCAAATCACATGTAAACAATAAGTAAAATAGAGTTGCAAAGATAAAAACAACTATATCTTATGTTCTACTGGGCCAATTTTAATGATTTGAATACTGTTAAAATCAGAAAAACCTTCTTTACAATTTTATTTAAAAATTTAATATAGTTACTTAATAAAAATTTTCTTTATTATTAAATATAAAATTTTTAGTAACTCATTTATTAATAGAAACGATCTACATACCCTCTACCCTTAAAAACAATATAAATTTTTATTATTTTATTATGAATTAATTTATTTGTAGCTAGTATTATATGTAGAATCATAAAAATAAAAACATTAATAATTTGTAGTAATCTTCAAATTTAGCAAATAAGTGCAAGAATATGGTGACTTAGGGATGTTGATAAGTTTGTCATCCCTCAAGTAGCAGTTTAGGTTTCAAATTCTACTGACAACACTCTGAAAAAATAGACCTGTGTTCTAGTAACTGCTTTTCATCAATTGGTTGGGTATATTACCTGTAGCTTTGGTACATCATTTTAAATAGAAGCTTTTGGGTGTAATTGTATATAATTACACAGATAAATCCAAGAAATTAGAGAAACAGAAACCTGTTTGCAAGTCCTGAGTAAGTAGGTAGTAAAGATCTTTGATAGTGCTACCAAAACCAGAGTATTAGAAACTAGAGCCAGAAAACTAAACAACTAAAACCCTCAGAAATGGGGTTCAATACCTGGCTGCCAGAGTTATACCAAAGAAAAAAATCTATATTATAGTAGTAGAAACCAAGAAAAGAAAACAATAGTAATATCTAATATCATATAAATTAACCCTTCTAGGCTAACTGAATTGAAAGTTTGGAATGCATTGGTATAAGAACTGGTGGGATGGTAGAAGTAGGTACTAGGGTTAGAATGAACCTTAGGTAATAGTAAGGTTTTAAGTATACCCCTGACAGCAAGTATAAGTCTCAATGAATGTATAAGTTACCAAAGATTAGGTAATATCTGTGTGAAACAGAGAATGCTCTACCAAGTGTTCCATAAGAATAAATAGTCCTAAGGGAATATTTATCAACAGTATCTAGAACTGACCTCAACTGACTAATATATCAGAGGGCTTTACTTGTGAAACAAGTAGAATTTGCAAGAGGAACAGAGACTAGAGAATTTAAATAGTCAATTCTCTAGTAGGGTTGCAGGTTTGGTAGCTAGTATAAAAGCTTTAAACTATTTAAATTAGACAATCAAAAGTTGTATGTGTGGCTAGTTGTATTCTTATCTTTGTAACAAATGGCAAAAGGACCCCTTGATTTACAGGCTTGAATAAAGAACTTATTACCCAAAGTGGGAACTTTGATACCAAAAAAAAGTAAATAAGTGCAAAAAATCTTGCTTAAAAAATTGAAAATTTTAGATTTTTGCAATTTTTTGTCAAAAATCTGTGCAAATATTTAAAAAATATAATTTTCATAGATTATAATAGGTGCTATTAACTCTTAAACCATCTAGTAGACAAATTTATCTGCTAAAATGTTTTTTGGCCAATTTTTGTAAATTGCTCTAAATTTTATTAAGATGCTCCCCATGTTCTTTAAGCTAGAATAAAAGTACACAATGTGCTAGGTGTCATGTAATTTTTTATTTTGTAAAACATTCTTAACACTGCTTCAAAAATCAATAAATAAAGTTGTTTGTTATATAGTCTTTATAGTTAAATTTAATAGTAAAAAAAACATATTTATATAACTTCATATAACAATTGTCATGATTATCATATAGAGGTACCTTTTATAATATGATATTAAAGTTGTTCAACGATTCTTTACAACCAATATTACAGAGCTAATTTTTTAGGCAATATAAGAAAGATAATGTGACTCAAAGTTCAGATAAAATAGCACAATTTATAGCTATCATACAAATCTATGCCCTTTGTTTGAACTATTTCAAATATTCTATACTATAGCAATTAAGTATAATGTGTAGTTCAGGCCATTGAGAGTCATCATAACTGGCTAGAATAAGATCTTTATAAAAAAATTTTTTTAATATTCTACTTTATCCAATTATTTTAGCAAACAATTTTGTCTGCTAAAATGGATGGTTTAACAATAAATTCCAAAATTATAACTACTTACCTGCTAGTAAGAACACAAGGAGAAAACTAATAAACAAATCAAAATAACAAATAAATAAATTAATAAAGTAAAGAAAGCATGTTTTTTGATTTTTTTATTAACATTTTTAATTTTTTTTTATTTATTTACATTATTTTTTTTTATTTTTTATTTTTATTTATTTTTATTTATTTTTTAACACTTTTTTTATTTATTATCATTTTTTTAAAAAAAATTTAAATAATAATAGAAACAATAGTAGTAATAAAAAGCAAATTTCTGGTTATTTTTATTATAAAAAATAACTAGAATTTATTTTTATTTCTACTATATTATGACTTTATTAGTTTTTCTTTTTAAAAATTTTTTTTATTTTTTTCAATCTTTTTTTAATAAATTTTTTAAAGAAAATGTTTTCAAACAGCCACATGGTTGTGCACCTCTATGCATTATATATAAACAATAATTATTTTTGATAATTATTGTTTTTTGTTTTCTTTTTTCACTTTTGCTTTATTGGTTTTTATCTTTTGTTGGTGTTGTTGTTGGTGTTTTGTCATTAGTGTCACTATTAGATTTCTTAGTTTTCATTATAGTTGAAGTTGTTGCAGGTATCTCATTGCTAGTATCTAGTTGCTAGTATCTCATTACTAGTATTGGCATTAGATTTTTTTCTAGGTTTGGCATCTTATACTTTTTATTTTTGTGTATTATTTTTTGTATACATGTTGTGGGAAGGTATTATATGCATCTTTGTAGAATGGTCTTGTTCATTTTTTAGTGTTCTTATAGTGACTTGTTTGGTAAATTTTTTTTATTTTCTTTTGTCTTGAATTAACTAATATTTTTTTTATTGTGGATGGTCTTGTTTCTTGTATGCATCTTCATAGATGGTCTTGCACATGTTTTCATAGGATGGTTTTGTATATTTTCTAGCAGTCTTATAGTATGGTCAACATTTTCTTAGAGTGGCTTGTTTGGTAAGTTTTTTTTCTTTTATTTTTTGTCTTAATATAAATACAGTCAGCCCTACCTAAATGCATATTAATTTTCTGGCCCAAATATATACTAACCTCCTGTAAATGCATTTATTATTATTATTCTCTAAATGCAAGCTCTCAAAAGTTTGGTCCGGATAATATGCATTTATGGAGGGTTGACTGTAATAGTTTTTTTCTTTTATTTCTTGTTTCTTTGATTTCTTATATATGTCTTTGTGAAGTGGTCTTGCATGCTTTCTTTAGAATAGTCTTGTGTATTTTACCAGCATTCTTGTAGTATAGTTTATGTATTTTCAGAGTGGATTGTTTGGTAAATAGTTTATTTTGGATTTTTTTATTTTCTTTTGTTTTGACTTAATTAACAGTTTTTTTTATTTTCTTTTCTTCTTCTGGCATGATTACATCATTGAAGTAGTTACTCTTGAAGTTATTAGATTCATTGTTAGAGTCAGATAGGTTCATTGTTTGAGTTGTTTGGGTTGCTTTTTTTTTGTAATTTTTTACATTTCTTTTTTTAGGAGTAATTTTATTATTGTAGTTGTTATTCTTGGAGTTATTAGTTAGAGTCTAGTGGTCTTGCAAGTTTTTTTAGTAATTTTATCTTGGCTTTAAGTTATTAGTACTTGTGGCTTCACTATGGTTTTCAATGTTGTTAATACTTTATTGGTACTTATAATTTTGTAGCATAGATTAGAATAGAGTTAGGGTTTAGGGTTTGGGTTAAGGTTTAAATTAGGGTTTACATTGGAGTGAATAGAAAACAACTCTATTGGTATTATTCCATTGCTCTATTGAAAATAATTTGCGAATAGAGCTAGTAGAGGCCAACTAGCTTATAATATATTATTTGTTAATAACTAATATCTAATCCCATTGGCTCTATTGGCTTTATTGGTTCTATTGGTTTCATTAGCTCTATTGATTTGCATTTTTTCAATAGAGTATATTTTTTGCTAACTCTGGGTTTAAGTGTTTGTTACTCTGCTTTTTTTTAAGTATTTATCATTTGTTGTATTTTATTTATTTATTTATTTATTTAATAATAAAAAAAATTTTAAAATCTTAAATTTTTTTTATAAAATTGCAATTGATATTAATTGGCCAGTTACAAGCAATTGATTATATGTTCACATAATTAGTTTTGATTGTTTGATAGAAAGATACACATTATTTATTTATTTATTTAATAATAAAAAAAATTTTAAAATCTTAAATTTTTTTTATAAAATTGCAATTGATATTAATTGGCCAGTTACAAGCAATTGATTATATGTTCACATAATTAGTTTTGATTGTTTGATAGAAAGATACACAATTGCACAAATGTATAAAATTTTAAACCCTTTTTTAATTATATTTAAATATTATAATATATTTTATTTTAATTAATTCAATATCTACCTAAAAACTAGTAAAATAACATATAGTTAAACCTCCATAAATGCTAATCATAGGACAAGCATACAATATGCATTTAGGGAGATTTGTATTTAGAGAGAGCCAATTAAATTGCAGCTTTAAAAATTAGATTATCAAGTTTGTATAACTTTACCCAAAACTGTACAATCTATCTTAAATACTAAGATTTGATTAGCTACGTGCATTTAAGGAGGTTAGTGTGATATAAAATGTTATTCAAAAGTATGTGCATTTACAGAATATAGAATGTACATTTAGCACTAATACATCTTACAGAAAAGAAAAAAACGTGCATTTTAGGGAGGTATTGCATTTATAGAGGTTGCATTTATAGAGGTCCAACTGTAGTAAATTATGAAAAATTTACTATTGTTTTTTGCTTTTTTCAGAATCTAGAGTTTTCCAAAGAACAAACTAATTTTTACTAAGTAAACATCTCTTTTAAATAAATAAAAATTGTAGAGGAAAAAATTTCAGTCATAATAGCAGTTAAATTATTAAAATCAGCTCAGTATGATTATGAGATATGAGCATTTTTGTTTTTGCAACTATATAGTATAAACTAGGGCTCTGAATTCCGGGTCCGGTCGGACCCGGACTCGAACCCGGACTCGAACCATAAATTTTGGAAATTTCGGACCCGAACCCGAACCCGAACCCAAAGTACCGAATCCGAACCGGACTCAAACATGATTATAGGTTCGGTCCGGGTTCAGTTTGAAGTTCGCGAACCTGTCTGGGTCCGGAAAAATTATACAAGAAATAAATTTAAAAATTCATATAGCCAATATAGTATAGTTTGAATTTTTAATTCGGATTAGTCGAATAAAAAAAAAATTAAATAAGCCCGTTTGATGCATAATCAGCCATATGCCGTAATATGTATTGTATAAAATATATATATAAAAAAAAAACCACTTACGCTATTTTTCAAAATGCATAAGACTATCTGTATTAGAATTAGACAGATTGTGGATTGAAACAGTACTTGTATGATCAACATAAAACACCTTTATAACTTAATTAAGTTTGTTACAAGTTTTTATCCAAAAAATTAGGGCTGTTAGTCAGTCCATCCAGGGACCGGGCTGGACCAGTCCTTTTTAGGACAGACCGAAAGGACCGTCGGTCCTAACAGTAAATATCAAATAAACTTGATAATACGCATTTTGAAACAACTATAAAATGTTGTTTTTCCCTTAGTTTGTTAAACAAGATTAAACCACATTTAATGTACAATGTGAATGGGCTGTTGTTAATGTTAATAAAATAGAGAAATTTATTAGCATGATCAGTTGAATTTACAATTTGCACTGTATTTGTGTTAAATAACGGCTATGGGCATTATTAACTATTAGCTTGCCTCAAACTCGTAATCCATACAACGCCTATATGCAAATATAGTATATTGTTCAAATCTTAAATAAGTGTAATCTATATAAGTAATGAATATACATACCATTATTGTCAAATTATAGATTATCAGTTTTTTCAATATCGGTACACAGATTTATGTATAATGTGGATCATCTGGATTTAAAGATTACAACGCCAAAATATCGCATACTAAATTTGGCTAATTTATTTTGAAAATCAAATTTGCATACTTTTTATTAAGCATATTACGGATAATTAATTATTGTTGAAACTGAAAGAAATTATTGTTGTATTGTGATTGGCATAATTCTAATAGCATTCAAACTATGAATGGAAATAACCCGATACTAGTATCTTTTTTTTATTTAATATATTAAGTTTATAAATTTTTAAGTATTTGACAGACATGTAAATGCTAACAATATTTTATTATTAAATATTTTTTTTCTATACAAGTAACATCTAATCGTTTTGTTGATTACTTTAATTTTTTCATATATTAAGACAATTCTTGTCTTGAATCAGTACAAGTTTGAACATCTGGCATGCCCAATTATGATTATATTATTCAATCAAATTATCGAATCTTAAGTGGTTAAAAGTGACAAAATATCTTTTTAACTGATTTTATTCATATTTACGGAGCTATTTGCTATATTAATATACTATATTATATTCTAATCCATAATTTATGTATAACTAAAATTATCAAACATATTAATATCATATAAGCAAATATTATTAATTTGAAAAGATTATTGTAATTCTTTATACTGACAAACTTAATTTTACCATTATAGCAAGAAAGTATTATATTGATTATCGGTTCATCCGGTCTAGCTCTATTCGGTCCTATTTCGGTCCTGGACTGCATCCGGTCCAGTTTTTTAAAAGACCGGGCGGTTTTTTAACCGGGACGGACTGGACAGACCGATTAACAGCCCTAATGATTCATAATCAAATATATAAAAAGAAACTAATTTAATTTGTCAAATGATTCACGCCCAGAAAATAAATCTTGGATAATCAAGAATTCAAACAATAAAATATAATCATTCTGAATGTTTCTATGTACAATCAAGCTTTTCTAGAATAAACTAGCTTAATTGGTAATAATTAATAATTTACATATATACGTAATTAATAATTAATAAACCATTGTAATAGAAACTTTATGAGGTATAAATTACAAAATGTTATAAAAGTCTTTATATATTTTATGAATTAAAAGTAACTAAGTTATGTTATTATTATATGTACTATAGATTTTAAAAGCAACAGATATGAGTGCTCGAGAGCAAAAAGGTGCAAGTAAATAATTGACTTCAAAAAATATTTAGAATTTTGTCTCAAGATTAGATCTTGAAATTTGATTGGCTGAAATCGTACAACATTTTTTGGAGTTAAATATTTGCTTGCACCTTTTTGCTCTCGAGCACTTATATATTTAGTAGTAATTAATAATTTATGTAACTATAATGATAAATTGATGAAATATTGCAATTATATATTGATTGTTGGCATTTTAATTAGCGTATAAAATTAGGCAGTAATAAAACATGCTTATTAGAGCTAGAACCAATTTTTTGTGACCTACATTTCCAATTTTATTTATAGTTGGATGTGACTCTCAGTACAATCACGATTATTACTTTTGTAAGATATTGTTGTTCGGGCTATTTGGTCAATTACCTTGACTTTTACAACAATTCTCATAAATTCGGAAACAAATAATAAAAAATTGTTTGAAAATTATTCAGCCGAATTTAATAAGTTTTTGATTTGTATATATAAATATGTTTATAATTACCATATAGATAAATAAAATTAGAAAGTTGCCAGTTCGAACAATTAAATACTTTAATTTTAGCGGATGGAATTCTTGAACAATTCTATGCATTGAAGAATTTTGCAGCTTTTAGAATCTAACTTATATTTGAAACTTTTTTTTCATTTCAATTCAAACCTGCTGACTGACAAGATCATTCTTTGTATACAGTATTATACAAGTATTTTTTCGTTTGTTTCAATAATAAACATATTTATATCTTTTTCATATAATGATACAAGCCTAAGTATCTGCTAGTAAGTTCAAAGCAGGACTAAAAAAAACTGGATATTGGCGTATTAAATAGCCACTACTTTCAATAATATATAAACCATATTTAAGGAAGAAATTATCTTTATAAAACTTTCATATCTTTATAAAACTTTCTTATACTCAATATCAAACATCTAAGCATAAATATTTCTGCATAACAATGAGTTCTTTATCTGTATTAAACCATGATAGTGACTATAATAATGATTATGACCATGACAATGACCACGAAAATGACTATAAAAATGATTATGAAAATGACCAAGAAAATGACCTTAGTAATGACCTCAGCAACAACCTTGATAATGACATTAATAATAACGATGATGATACCATTAGCAAGCGATGTAGTATAAGTGAAGTGTGGGATTTCTTTAAAAAAGTTAAATGGGAAAAAAATGAAAAAACAGCAAAGTGTGATGTACTTAAGTGCTTGCATAAAGAGTTTTCTTGTGGAAGTGGGGGCTCTAACAAAACACTATGGCAGCATTTAGAAAGTGCTCATTGGTCTCAGTATGTTACAACAATGGCATATCGTAAAAAAAAGAAGAAAGTGCAAGATGAGCATTGCCCCATTAAAGAAGTATTTAAAGAAGTAAGTTATTAGTGTTTATTTTTCACGTGAGTGCACATGTACAGATCCTATCAAATTACTTGATTTTTTTGAAATAAAGCAATTTTAAACACTGGTCATTGCTTGTTTTTTAAGCTTTTAAAACTAAATAATTTAAAATAACTTATTTTAGGATTCTAAGAACATCTCTGCAACGAATTCAATGAAAATTGATAATTCAAAACTTCGTAACATGTTTACTACATGGATTATCAAACGTCAAAGACTATTCTCTATAATCGAAGACCCTGAGTTAGTAGAAATTGTTCAGTATTTAAATCCTAAGGCAGAATTGGTCAAAGCTGACACAATAAAGAATACACTTAAATCACTTTATAATTTGGGGAAAAGAGAATTAAAGGCAAGTTTTATATTATTATATTTATATTATTAGTGTCTACATTAGGCAGATCTTATACAATACTTTATTTTTAAAATAAATATTACCTGTGGATAATAAGTAAAAAAACCTAATATTATATAAGTGCTGCAAAGCTAAATTTAATAAGATTTGCATGTTTTAGCTTCGTAACACTCATGCTTGAATCGAACTGTTAATTCTAATTTGTTATTAAAAGAATCTATGGGTTATAGAACTTTAAAATATATATATATTTCTTAAATATATATATTTAATAAATATAAATATATATATTATATATATTAAAAATTGTAAATTATTAAATATTTTATTAAGTATTTATACTTTTATAGGCATATTTTTCTACTATTAATTCTAAGATTTCCTTCACATTGGACCTCTGGACATCTCCGAATAACAAAGCCTTTATTTCAGTAACTGCACATTATATAGATGAAGACTGGACCCTTAGAGAAACATTAATTGACTTCAGTTTGTTGAATGGAAAACATAATAGAATTAACATTTCAAATGGTTTCTTTAAGGTGATAAAAGCATATGGAATTATATTAATGGTTCTTATTTATTTTTAAAAGTGCTTTTTTTATCGATCTATTAAATTTAAATTCTAGTTGATTTGTCTTTTAATGAGGTTCGCTAAAGCCTTTTAAAATGATAATTTATACTAGTAAAAAATAATGTATCAAATAGCACTATTTAAATGCTATTCGACATGCCATTTAATGTGCTATTCAACTTATTACATAACTTTATGACATTCATGCCAACACCAATATATTTCTTACAAAAATATTAATTAATGAATTTACCCCTAATGTAACTTCACCCAATCTTACTCTAACCCTAAAAATTTCATTGGGTTTTATTAGATAAAAATTGGTAGGGTAAAATTTTTTGTAGAAGAACTATAGCTTTTCATATTAGCAAAGTCATGTGATAGGTTAAATGGCACATTTTTTATTTTTACTAGTATTAAACTATAATACTTGAGTAGTGCATGTCGTGCTATATGGTGTTTTTTTATACATCAACATAAATTTTTTACAAAATAAATTGACTTTTCTTTTTGATAGCTTCTTGCAATTACCTTAGATAATACTGCAAACAACGGTACTTTTGTTCATGAATTAGAAATTAAATTAAGAAATGAAGAAAATATTGAATGGAATTCAGAACGACTACGATTTCGATGCTTTGATCATATCCTTAACTTGGCGGTACAAGCAGCCTTAAATAAAATAAAAGAAGATATTGACGTGGTATTAATATAAGCTCTATAAAAGTTAATTTTTTTAAAAAATTTTCAACTACTAATAAAAAATTAATAAAGATTCGAGAACTTAATTCTAGCATTTGTACTACCCCTCAATGGCTCGTGCTTCTTGAAAATGCATATAATGCATGTGGTATTAAGTTTCACAAACCAATTTTAGACTGTCCAACTCGTTGGAACTCCACCTTTGAAATGATTATGAATGCGCTATTTCTTAAACCAGTAATCTTGTTATTTTTAATTTTATATAGTTAGATATAAGATTGTCTATCAAAAATATTTTGACTTGCATTGTATTAGTATGTTAAAAAGTGATCTTCATCATTTATCCAAAGATAGGTTAGTTGTGACAAAAAAATATCCGGATTATACAATCAATGATCACTTTTGACATCTTTGACTTTGCCCGTTATATTATAAGTTACATGAAAATTAAATTAATATTAATATTAATATTATTAGCTCTTAATATATTTATTAAGAGTTAATAATATTAATATTAATTTAATTTTTATGTAACATATAATTTATTAGACTAAGTCAAAGCAGTCAGGGTTATTGTTGATTATGTAACCTGGATATTTTATTGCTATGATTAAATCTATCTTTTATTCAACAACCACTTTTTAAGCTATAGCTATAGATATCACTAACCGTTATTGAAAAAATGATAGAATCAGCCAAAAAGAGCTTTTTTTTTACTTTGATAATAAAAATTATATAGAATTTTCTTTTCAACCTAATTTTGTAAAAATTTGTTGAATTGTAAATATTTTTAATTGATATAGCCAAAATGAGTGCCGTTAAGTAAAAACATACAAGTTATACTTTTTAAATTTTTACTTTTAATAAAAATATCTTAAAATTAAACAATTTAGTACTTACTATTTTCAATATTATTTGAATTGATAATGAGACAACTCAAATAATTTTAAAATTTTAAGTGTTCAATTACTTGATTTGAGATATATTTATAAAATAAACATTCAAAAAGTTTGAGTTGTATATTTTTCCTTGGCAGCACAAAATATTTTTCAGATTGAGATTAGCTCTGTTCATTAATTAACAACAATTCGCTAACAAGTTTATTTTATCAACAATTATTTTACTAACAGCCATTTAACTGAAAAGTAATTCTGGTTATTGGCATTAGGCTACGTTTAGAATTAAAGTTAAAGTTTGTGTAATTTTAAAAAACTTGTTTGTGAAATAAACTGTTGGTAAATTAAGTATGGATAAAATAAACCAAATCCATTTTAGATAGACAGTCTAAGCTGTTATTCAAAATACAAATTCTAATATAAGTTTATAGGCACTTAATACGCTCACAAGCTCTCATGATGAACTTTCACAATATGCTATCTCATAAGCAATGGGCTACCTTAGATAAAGTTGTTAAATTTCTTGAGCCATTCAAGGACCTTACAGTTAAAATGGCATCTAGTGCAAATAGTACGGTTTTTTGGATAATACCTCTCTTCAATATCATCCTTAACCAGCTGCCTCAGTTGAAGAAATAGAGAGTTAGTTATAAGTAAATTTTTAGTTTTATATTTATCAACTAATGAAATTAATTTGATTGTTAGATCCATTACTCTCTGTGGCAGCTATGGCAGCACGTGTAAAACTTGTTCACTATTACTCAAAAACAAATGCAATTGTAATGCTATGCACTGCTTTGGATCCGAGAAGAAAATTTTACTATTTTACTAAAAAAGAGTTCCCAGAAGAAGAAATCAATGAAACGAAGACCTTGTATGTTATTTTTTATTTTATTATTGTTCAGTTATGAGGTATATATAAAAATATCTAGTAATATGTAATATACTACTAGTTATTTATATCAAGTGCTTATGAACAATAATTTTGATTAAGCACTGTTTATAGAATTTTAGTTATATATATAGTACCTACCTAATTATTAGGAATCATGATAAAGTTAAATACCATATTTGCGCGTAATAATGCACAAGGGTGTAATTTCAAATTTTAGTCTAAATTAAGCTTAATTCGAGCAATTACTTGAAATAACACCCCAGCATACTATTATGCGCAAATATGGTAATGTAAAATTTAAATCTATATTAGTTCTTTTTTTTTTAGTTTAATGAATTTAGAGTTATTAATAAGTAGAGTTGGATCGATCTGGTCTGTTCCAGTCTCTAATAAGCCTTGTTTTAATAGTATTTATGGCTCTATTCAGTTAGCTCCTAGCATCAAAAATAATGTAAGTAGATTATCAATTTTAGCTATCATTATCGAAATAAAATCTAAGTAATAATAATAGAGATTGTACCTGGTAGACATTTTATTATATGGCTATAAAAAATTACCTGGATAACTGGGTAATTTAATAATACCCGGGTAGAGATTTTTTTGACAGGTACAATCTCGATTTAATTGTTTAAAAGTTTATTTCAAAAGTCTGTAAGTTTATTTTAATAGTTTACATGTTTACTTTTATTAACTAGTTTGAACTGTTTAAAAGACTGAAAACTGAAGACCATGTAACTATTCAAAAAGACTGCTTCTCAGGACCGATCCAACCCTATTAATAATATAGGTTTATCTGTTCAATTAAGGATTTGGATTTCATTATAATTCATGATCTCCAATAATAATTGTGCTTATTACTGCAATAATTTTAATTTTTTCATTATAAATTTATTTTTTAGGATGCGTAATATCTTTGAGACAGATTATTTATCAGCTACAACTAACAATAATTTGAATATTATTAATACTGTAAAATTAACTACACAGTCAATGTTGGATTTAGATTTTGATGAAGATGACTCAAATATTGACGAACTTGAATACTACATTTCGGAGAAACTAGCAAATAGAGATATTGATGTGTTAGCCTGGTGAAAGGTAACTAAAGTATATGTATATCTTATTATATAGACAATATGTTAATTTTAATATAATAATAGGCACACCAAGTACAGTTTCCTCGTCTTGCCTGTATGGCCCGTGACTACTTGGCAATTCCTGCATCCACTGTTGCTTTCGAACGTGCTTTCTCTGCAGGTGAAAACATGATTACAAATGAAAGATCCAGCTTAGCACCTAAAACCATAAGAATAGCACAATGTCTTCGCTCATGGGCTTTGGGACCGTTAAAGGGAAAGTTAGGTGATTTTGAATAATAAGGTAAAGTTCTTAGTAGTTAAGTAGATAAATAAAGCTATATTTATTTCTAATAAATATGGTAATATTTAGGCTCAAATATTTTTTTTAGTAACAAAATATACTTGAGCACACATAAAAGAATATCAATGAGCATTATAAAATATATTAGTATTAAATAGCTTCTTTTTTTTTAAATATCAGTTCGCATTATTAAATATATTGTATTAAATAGATTTTTTCTTTTTTGAATTTTTTGAATATCAATTCAACAAAATCATTTTATATTAAAAAATTTATAGCTTTACCTAAATAGCGTGTGATCATATAAAAATATATGTATCTAAAACGTGTACTAGTTGATTTGCTATATATAATAGGATAAATATTAGTTCAGATTATAATGATTTTTGCATATTAACAATACGATTGTTATCTTGTATTTTATGCGATATTTTACAAAAGTAAAAATAAAAGGATGGTTATCAGAATAGGTATACACCCGGTCCTAAAAAGACCAGGACTGATAAGAACTATGGGACCGATAAGATGACTGGTCAAGTACCAGTCCTAAACACTAATAAACTTAGTCAAATTAAAATAAAATATATGTATACTCCTAAAAATTCCAAAAACTAGAATCGACATTTTAACCTGATGCATGACGATAGTCATGCTAAGGTTATTATCGTGAGGATCATCACATGTAAAATGTCTAATAGAATAATAAGGTAAAGCATTGTTGTGAAGCATGGTAAAATTAAGGTAAAGGGTAAGTTTATAGTGATACTAAATTGGTAAAACGGAAATTTAAGGATATTTAAGGGTAAACAGAAATTTAAGGATATTTAAGGGTAAAACGAAAATTTAAGGATATTTAAGGATATAATAAAAGTATGTGGAAAATTAAGTGCATTTTCTTTCGCTGCCTGACTTTAGTCTGTCTCTTTCACAGAGTGGTCCCACCCGGTCCCTCTCAAAAAAAAATAAAAGAGAGAAAAGAAAATAATAAACTTTCGGTTAAGCGTAATATGCAGGTACCAATTCTCTCTAGGTTTTGCCAGATGATCTGCATAAGTCAGGTGTAGTAAGAGTAGAGGTAAGGCCGTCAAACCTGTGTGGTATAGGCTGTAAAACCTGTGTGGTATAGGACAACAAACCTGTGTGGTGTAGGCCGTCAAACCTGTGTGGTATAGGCCGTGAAACCTGTGTGGTATAGGCCGTGAAACCTGTGTGGTATAGGCCAATTAACCTGTGTGGTATAGAGAATAACATGTCAATTATAAATTTGTAAATTGATAGGACATGAGCTGCAGCGAGGCACTACTCCCATTGTGTGTTTTCAATAAACTAATCCGAGCGAGAATAATAGGTAAAACAGCAAAAAAGTGAATTTTTTTTTCCAAATTTTTTTTTTGTTCATTTCACATAATGCGTACTATGCCGTATGGGCAATTATGCATCAAACTGGCTTATAAAATTTTTTTTCAATTTTTTTAAAAAAATTTTTTTTGTTTTTAAAAAAATCGAAAATTTTTTTTTGCAAGATTTTTTTTTTGGTTCATTTGACACTGTGTGTACTGCGCCGTATGGCTAATTATGCATCTAATGGGCTTATGTAAATTTTTTTTTTTTTTTTTTTTTGTAAAAAAATTTTTTTTTGTTCATTTGACACTATGTGCACTATGCTGTATGGCAGATTATGCATCAAACTGGCTTATGAATTTTTTATATATATATATATATATATTTTAGACTAATCCTGACCCATTTGATTTGGGTTATAACAGATTTTTTGTTGTGCATGAGCAAGATTAACCTCGTATTACCTTAAATGTGAACATTATTCTATTTGCAGTAAATTAAAAAAAAATCTGTCCGTTCTGAATTTTGAAATCCAGTAATACAAACCAAAATCAACTTTGCGTGGTCTAATAATCGACTTTCTATAGAATCAACTCTCCATGAAGCCGCCTTCCATGCACTGATAAAAAAGATTTCTTGCAAAGTTTAAGCTATAAAATAAGTCTTATTTCAGACATAATCTTAATTTTAATTTAAGATTTTATTATTTTAAAAAGTTGATTTTGATTTTCCTACCGGGGTATCTACTAGGACATGAAACGAACAAGTTTTTACCTTGGATTTAATTGTCATTAAAAAATAGCACATAAAAGGAAATAAGTGAATATAAAAGTATCGTTATCTATTTACAAATTAAGAAAGAGATAACAAATTCTTAATTTGTGATAGTACATATGTACTGTATTTTAGTTACATATATTAGATGAAAGATAACAGATAATAAGTCTGCATCCTGATTATTACAAATGCACTATTGGTTGTTTTACCCTAATTCGTGATTGCTAACAAACTTTTTATCTTAATTTATGCTAACAGATGTGACCCTAAAAGATATATGCACAATGTTAAGAAGTTTATGTTAAATCATAAAAAGAATCAAAAAATGTACGTGTATTTTGTTGCTTATATTTGCAAAACTTTGAAGTAAATAATAATTTCTTTATTTTTTAATCCACCTTATAGGTTTTGTATAAGTTGGTTTATTTTATATAATAAAATTTACATACTTAAGAGGTGCATGGTAAGTTAGTATCGAATGAAAAATTGATATTATATAATTATATTTTACGTAACATGGTAAGTTTGAATCGAATTGATATTATATAATTATATTTTATGTAATTCTTTATTTTACATAATTTTTACAGCTTAATATCAAGTATCATGACTTTATATTATGCACAATGAACTTTGTGCGAGTATTACTTCCCACCCTATTGAGCACAAATTTTTGGTGTTTTACGAAATATCATCAGCTATTTACTCGACGGTAATATGGACATTGCTTTTGATTATGGGTCGTAAATTTTATTATGATTAGTCATTAATTGGAAAATATGCATATATATTAAAAGTAATTATTTTTTTTCTTAACTAGGCTTCGGACTTTCAAACATGTTTGAAACTTTCGGACCGGACTCAAACCGGACCCGAACAAAGCCAAAAGTTTGATATTCGAACCCGGACTGAACCAAGTTTTAAAATAGTTTGAGTCTGAGTACGGTTTGAATTTCGAACCGGACTCGGACTTGTCTAAAGTCCGGTCTCAGTTCAGGTCCGTCGGAGCCCTAGTATAAACAAAAAAGTAAACATATAATTGCAAAAATAAATTGCTCATATCTTGCAATTTACTAGGCAAATTTTAATAATTTAACTGCTATTATTACTGGAATTTTCTTTTCTACAATTTTTACTTAATGTTTACTTATAGAAAATCAGTTTGTTCTTTGGAAAACTTCAGATTTCAAAAAAGGCAAAAAATATATAGTAACATATCTCTACTATTTACTACATTTTTTTACTAGTTCTTAAGCAGATTATGAATTAATTTATTACATACTAGTTACAGCTTAAGCTGATTCACCTGTATCACTATTAAGGACTGAATATTTATTAGCCAAACATAATCACAATGATTTAGATAAATTACATATATACGTATGTACATTTTTTACATTTAATTTTTTGCTACATTAAAAAAAAAAAGAAATTACTAAAAGCGTCTATCTATCCATCTAACAATTCTGAAACAAACAATGAGCAAAAGTGTAATTATCTTCAAATTTAAATTCTCCGAAATAAAATTAATATTTACAAATTATGTTATTTATTAATATTTTTTTTTTATTTATTAAAGAACAATTAGAACAATCCTAACGGTAAAAAAAAATTGTTTTTATACTATTATATTCCATATTCTAAATTTCAATTTATTTTCAGTATTCTTTAACATGCTTAGAAGGCTTTCTATCAATGAAGATGTCAGTAATTTAAATGTACCAGTAAACGAAAAAAAAGTAAAGCGCATAATTCACCATAAATATGAAAATGTAAGTGTTGCGCAAACTTATATTTCAAAATTATATTACTATGAATTCTAATAAACTTAACTTATAATTTGATTTGAAGAACAAAGATTTTTATTTAATAAAATAGACTGGCAGCAATCATGTAAATTCATAAGTAAATCAGTAATTTATTTTATGCCTTTATTGTGTAGCTTTTTTTTATTTGATTTAAATTTAATGCTTTTTTTTGTGTCATCAGATAGAAGCCCGAAGAAGCTCTTAACAGTTCACAGATAAGATCTTTGAATTTCATGAGTCAAAAAAAACAGAACCGGATGTATTTTTAAATACTGTCAAGCATACTACTCATGTGAGTTATGGCTTATATGATGAAGTTATTCTTGGAAGGAACAAAAAGCCCAACTTCAAGTCTGGACCAACAATTGAAATGTGTGTGATCTTTATTTTTTTTTAACAATATGTATTCAAATTACACTACACGGACTAAATAGGTTTATATTATCAAAGTGTTCCTATTGCTGAAATTGGCCAAAATGAAGAAAATGAGACAAAGAATGAAATCTTTTTTTTCTTAGAATTATAATTTTTTTTTTAAAAATTATACATATTTTTTCTATAACATTAATATAAAAATTAAAAAATTAAAAAATAAAAAAAAAGTAAAAAAAAACATTTTTAGTAAAAAATCTTCTCAATCTTCTCTTATTCTTCTCTCTACTACAAATTTCAATACAAATATAGGCAGCAACAGGGAATTTGAATGTTGGTTTACTAAATGGAGAAAATCTTATTGATTCAAAAATTATCTGTATATAAAACAATTTTGAAATAAATTTCCTCAAATTTTTTCAAATATAAATGAATTTTTAATTGTATGCCATTTATAAATAAATATTTTTAATTGTTCAAAATCGTCTTTAGTTCATGTAGAATTGTTAGAGAGCATGAAAATTTTGGATTACTTTATAACACAATCACACTAACACTCATACCTTTATCTTACACCAATTTATTTGGTGGTTTACATTACATTAGGGTGTTACCTCAACTAAGTAAATCAAACATATATGAGATCATTAATTTCGGATTTTTTATAGACCGTATATTTAAATATTAGATTAAATTTACATTTTTTAGTATAAGTATTCAACAAAAGTGCATATAATTTTTTTTAATTTGAAGCTTGCAACTAGCTCTACATGGTAATAGAGTTATTTTTTAAATAATTTTTTTAAAAATTTTATAAAAATTAATTATTTATATAATAATTGAATAATTTTATAAACTATTAAAAAAATAACTCTATTACCACGTAAAGCTAGTTGAGAGTAGTGATGCCACCGAAATTGATTTTTGAAAAAGGCTTAATTAGAGAAAATTAATATTTTTTATAAGGAAGAGCAAATAAAATTCATATAGATATGTTCCTTATAATTTCGTCTATTCAAAAAAAGTAAAAAATAATTTCTTCTTTCAAGTAAAATAGATCAAAAACAATTTCGTCTTCAAATTTTAATTTCAGGTTTTAGAACCTGAAATGCTTTCGTCCTCATGTAAAAAAATTATATACACTTTCTTTAGATATTTGTACCAATAAATGCAAATTTTAGTTTATAATTATTTTATAATCATTTAATATAAAAAATTGGTTAACGATAATATCGAAATATAACCATTAATAAATCCAAAATTAATGATTTTCATTCAAGTTGACTTATACAGTAAGTCAACAGATCGAAAAGATGGCTATGCGGGGATATGCCAGCAGCAGTCCAGTTATGCCAGGATCAACTTTAATCCCGATCAGGTATACATAGATCACACATAAAAATTAGATAAGTAGATCTGAATCAGCTGCCTAATTTAGGGTCGCAATAGAATGCTAACAATATCTTCTTTGTCAGAGTAAGTATAAGAAAGTGCATACTACGAGCAGACCAACTGCCAAGCAAAGTTTGCACCCAAATCCTTCCACACATATGAATTTACATAGAATCCATGTAGGATCTACTATTCCACGCTAGCTTAAACTTCTTATCAAAGCCAGCCTGCTTTATGCAGTATAAAAACCAACGGCTGATGATACTCATTACGAATGACGCTAATGACGGTTATACCCAGCGCAAACTGTAGTTGCTATTTCCAGAGCATAGCAAGTCTCGGCTTGTGCATCAAGCACAATAATGTACGCTACTGCTGCTTACTATTACTTTAATATCTGGTGCTCGCTATCCAGATGCATCCAAATAATAATCATAGAGACTGGCCTGCTTTATGCAGTGTGGGAGACCACTGGCTAATGCTACGCATCACAATTCAAACCAGAAGGCAATCCCTAGCGCAGTTATGTTTGAATTTCTGGGAGTATTGCAAGTCTCAGTTTATACATCAAATGCTGATGTTTGCTACAAATTCTCAATAATATCATTCAATAAAGTTTGATATCTGGCATTACTAGCCAGTTGTACTCCAAGCAATAATATATCACATGTGTGCAATGCTTTTCATATGTTAGATACAAATGAAAAGCAATTATAGGTATATGTTAAATTTGTATAAAAGTCCAAATCCCAAAACCAGAACCCCTGAAATATACATAGATAGGTTAGGTATTAGTTTGCTTATTTTGGGTGTTTTTATATAGATCTTTCTATTTATAGTAATTTTTGCTTATTTTTGAGGTTTTTTCTGCAGATCTTTTATTTTTAGTAATTTTATAATTAACCTGTCCCATCTATGTATATTTTGAAGTTCTTATGACCTTATATTAAAGCCTCATAACATTATCTAGAACTCTATTTCAACTCTAGTTACTTAGACTAAGTCTATCTACATCTCATTCAAAGCTTTACCATTATTAGGGTTTAGATAAAGTAATATTTAATTAATAAAATTTCAAATACAAAGTTTATAGGAAAATTTTAAACTAGCTATTATAAATTTTTATAAGATATTTTAAAAAAAAATAATCCTAGCACAATTTCCTAATCAATGATATCTTATTTTGGCTATCTTATAGAACTTGCTATCCTTAAAAATGTTATTATCAAACTTTCTCTATCATTTTTTTTATGTAGATATGATATCTTACTTTAAAATATGGTTAAACTCATTTAATTAGTCATTCATTTTGATTTTACTAATGCAATCTAATTAAGCTATTATTTCCAAATTCATTTATAGTTGAACCTCCTCAAACTGGTATGCATGTTGAACAGAGGTTGAAATCATTATAAATTATTAGATTCTATAGCAAGCACAAACTTGGTTGATTAATTTTTTATCAGATTTGACAGGTTATCAGGTTTGATTGGATCGGTTTTGGGAGCTTCAACTGTATTTTATCACCTAACCAATTTAACTAGTCAAAACCTTGGGCCAGAATGATCAAGTTTGTCAAACTGGTCACATCAAGATTGACTATTGACCGGTCCTTGCCAACCATGATTGTATGCATATGAAATTAAAAGAATGTATCGATTTTATTATTAGACAATTTTTTATTTGGTATAAATTATTTTTACAGATATTTTTTTTTTACAGATATTAATAACTGTGATCGTAATTCTTTTTAATACAGTAATATCAACAAATACTATTGGTTTTATTAGAGGAATATCTTTATACCTATGAAATTTTAAAAATATCTTTGAAGTAGGTCGTTATTTTGATCTGGTTCCATAGATTGCTTAGCTAATTTAATAAAAAGATCGTTAATCATAATAAAATAGTAAAACCTTTGCCTGATTGTTATTCTGCTACAATATCAAACCATAAGTAAGATTGTTGATATATATGTTTGGCTTTTTAATACTTTTGAGGCTGCATAAGGCAACACTCCATACATTATATCCTCTACTTTGCGTTTATCCTTTTCTTTAGATAAGCCAAATTCTGCAAAATGAGGTGATTATACAAGCGTGTTAAGTTTGCAAAATAGTGTAGCTATAAAAATCTCTAAGAATATATACTGTCATGTGAATATAATCTGTATTATTTGTTTTAAATATAAGTTGTTATAATTTATATTTGCCACTAAAAAAATCTGATCTGTTATCCTTTATTAACGCATTTAAGTACTCTTGAGTATTTATCTTTATACTTCGTGTTAATTCACATATATTTAATCCTCTAACTAGTAAAACTTGAGAATAGAATTTTTGTTTAACTTTTTGAAATTTAATAAATTTAAAATGATTCAACATTATCTTGTTTTTAAAAATCGTCAGGATAAAAACTGAATAAATACTTTAGTGCTACAAAAGAGATATTAGACATAATACTACCACAAAAATGGTGACTTGTAGTAAATTTGTTCAAGCTTTTGTTGCGTTTTTTGATTTAAGAATCCAAAAAGAAATTTATAAAAAAGATTTAATTCTCATTTAATTTTATTTTATTCACAATAACAGATAACTTATTTACAGTAATAGCATAAAATTTTTACTAAATGCCACTTGGAATTATTTGCATTAAATTATTTATTTGCCCATATAAATTGGCACTTGCAATTTGTGCCTCCGTTTTAACTATTCATACCCACTGCACATGTAACAAAATTATTTAATCAATTGTTGTATGATATAGCTGCAGTGCAAATAATATATAACCCTCAGTACCTTTATATAAATAATATTATAACAAATGTAAAAATTAATCTCTTGTATTGTGATAAAATTAATTAGGTATTATAAAAAATGGTACGAATAACAATGCCCATCATCTTAAATCAAGAATTATGATCATTTACATTTTTATACTATGCATATGAAAATTAGAAAATAACAAAACAGATACACAACTAGCATTGCCCTTAAAATATTCTTATTAAAAGATTTATAAATTTATGCTACGAACAAAATTGATAATATCATCAGATACGTTAGTGCGTAACCACAATCAAATTTGCTTTTATAATAGTGATTTAAGCAAAATGCTTTCCTACTAAAATAGCGACTAGGCGGCTGGCTAA
This sequence comes from Gigaspora rosea, assembly GCA_003550325.1. NCBI lineage: Eukaryota > Fungi > Glomeromycota > Glomeromycetes > Diversisporales > Gigasporaceae > Gigaspora > Gigaspora rosea. Next base: position 118,529 of record QKWP01000219.1, on the reverse strand, counting down.
CGGATGATTAATGGCCCACATCCGAAATAATTCAAAAGTTAGTCAAGCTCGTTCGTCCTTTTCCGGATTTATTGGAATCCTACGAATCATGTGATATTTAGCTGCATTCGCCTGCTGTGTCATGTAACTATTTGTGCAATCAATAAAATCAATTTCGTACGTACGTACGTGCATACTATATTTGACCGAAATGGCGACGAAATTCTTTGAAAAACTTTCAAATAATTATCTTGAACTTCTTGATGACAAAGAAGATTTCAATGTAATTATTAAAATAGGAGAGTCATCAAATGCAAGAATATTTCAAGCGCATTCAAATATTTTAAGATATAGATCTTTGTATTTTCGTAACGAATTAGCAAAAACCTAGCAAAGATAATAATAATGTAAAAACAATTAATTTAAACCATATTTCTACTGAACAATTTGAAGTCATTATTAAGTGAGTTATATAACACATTTATCATAACATTTATATATAACAGACCTAGCATCGCCCGTAAAAAAAATGCCACTTGATAAAATAATTGACATCGCTTATCATTATTTATTAAGAACGAACAATAAAAAAAATGACAAAAAATTTGGTTGTTGTAAATGCCATACTGAACAAAGCTATGAAAAATTTTTTAATAATCACTTATCGTTAGAAAAGTTTTAGTAGCTTTGTTCAGTATGATATTTGACACAACTAATTTTTTTAGACATTTTTATCGCTCGTTATTATGATTTAAACAGAATTATTTTATCAAGCGACGTCAGCGGCATTTTTTTTATGGACGATGTAGTGTTGTTTTTATTATATGCACAAGAACTAATCTTGCAAAATTTTTAATTTAATGCAGATATATTTACGGAGGAGTAATTTTACTGGAAAAGCAAGATGCATCATTTATTTTTGATCTTTTGATTGTGGCTAATGAGTTTCTTCTTGAAGAATTGACCAAATTCCTTGAGAAGAGCTTGATTGAAGAAAATTCACACTGGCTTCGTTTACATTTTACACAAATTTATCAAAAAAGTTTTCAAAATAATCAATTTCAAAATTTGCAAAAATGGTGTAATGATTTTTTAGTAAAGTACCCAACTAAGATCTTTGACTCTGAAGATTTTATATCACTTCAAGAAAATGCATTAGTATCCCTTATTAAACGAGATGATTTACAAATGGAGGAATTAAAAGTTTGGAATTATGTAATTAAATGGGGTATTGCCCAAAATCCAGACTTATCATCAAGTGGACCAGAAGATTGGACTAGTGAAAACTTTCTAGCTTTAAAAACTACATTACAAAATTGTTTACCTCATGTCCGTTATTTTCAAATACCTGGAGATGACATTGTTGATAATATTGAACCATATCAGACAATCCTAGAAAGAGATATTTGGAAAGACATAATGAAAAGAATTGCCAATCCAAATCGAGAAATATCATCAATAATTCTTCCACCTCGAATAACTTTGACACCTACATTACCAACGCGTACGATGGAAACATTTTCAAAAGTTATTAATGAAGTACATGTAGCCGAGATTGCATCATGGATTGATAATAAAGATAACAGAAAATAATCCATATAAATTTGAACTACTTCTTCGTGGAACTAGAGATGGTTTTACTCCCGATACATTTTGGAAATTATGTGACAAGCAAGAAAATACTATTGTGGTAATGAAGGTTAAAGACACTGATGAAATTCTTGGCGGTTATAATCCAACTCAATGGGATAAACATAAGTATTTCTGGATAGATTGCAGTGATAGCTTTATTTTTTCTTTGAAAAATGGCGCTGTTCAAACTTCTATTTTAAGTCGTGTAAAAAATAATAAATATGCAATTTTTAGCTATTCTACTCTTGGTCCATGTTTTGTTGCATATGGTGGTGAAGGTGATCTTCGTATGAATACTAATTTTGATCTAAGTGGATGTACATGTAGGCAATATGCATATGAAATTGCAATTAGAAATACAAAAGATCTGTTTTCAGTATCAGAATATGAAATATTCCAAATTCAAAAAAAGAATTAAAGTGCAATTATTAAACTTTAGTCTTGTTTAATTTTCAAATTTCAAATTTATTCATTCAAAATAATTATTGCTTTTTTTACGAAAGTTATCAAAGTATCTTATTTATTTGATTTTTTTGTATTCATTGATTTTTAAAATTCGTAAATTAATTAAGTTTTTAAGCACTTCTTTAATATATAATTAATAAAATTTTAGATACAGAAATTAAAAAGATCTTATTGAAAATTTTAAACTAGATAATTTTTATAATATATTTTTAAAAAAATATTAATCCTAGAAATTTCCTAATCAATGATATTTTTATAGAACTTCTACCGTTAAGAATGCGATTATCAAACTTACTCTATCTTTTTTTTATGCAGATATCTTTAAAATTAGTTTAAACTCACTTAATTAGTCCTTTTCTTTTCATTGGTTTTTACTAATGCATTCTAATAAAATATTATTATTTCCAAATTCATTTACAAGTATTTTTTATTGTTAAATTGCTAAATAACATTTTTTTCATTAACTTGGTTTAATTTAAGTAATGCTTTAACAGTTAGTATATTAATTCATTTAATATATGCTACAAATCATTATTGATATAGTTTATGAGTGAATCATTTGTACCTTTATTTCTGGTTGCACCTTACTCGTAATCTTTAAAATTTTCTTTATACTTAAACAAAAAAGATTTTAATCAAAAAATTTGTTCTGATTAATTTGATAAGATTTTGAGTTTATACTTTTTTTTTCGGGCAATAAAAACAATAATATATAATTATAATTTTTAAATTTAATAACTAAAAAAAAAAATCTGATCACTTCCTTTTATAAATATGTTTGGGGTAAATGCCCACTTTCTTATTGGTTTTGGTTCTTGCTCGTTATCTGTTCTGATCAGAATGTGTTGGTCGGGTTTCGAAAGTTTTTACTATGAAAAAATATATATTTACATTTTTAAGTCAGATATGGGCCAACCTGTACATGATCGAAAACCTTCGAGTCAGCTTGACCTGATTAGAACACTGTTCGCACATTTCCCCTTCAATTACTAATTAAGATAGGAACAAAAATTTAGTAAGGACTGTAAAATAAGCACCAACCAATTTCTCATACGCACTAATGCAAAGCCCTATCTTTTTCTATAAGATATAATGTAAAATCGATAAAAAATTTTACTTGAACAATGGTATAATGTATCCAATACAATGCAATACAGAGTACTCATTTCTAACTCCCTTTAAGCGACTCAATCACATAGTTAAAAAACAATAACTTTAATAAAAGTCGACAAGTAATAAATCAAATAATTTTATTTCATTCATTCGAGTTGATATGAATTTTAAAGCCTGGTGGTTAAATTAAGAATGTACTGCATTTCGTGGTTTAAACACCCTCTGTAGAATTTTCACATCTTTTGTCTAGGCATTTTAATCTCAACGGTCATTTATTTTATCAATACGGTATCAGCATTTGTAGTACAAATGTATAAAATGTAAAATTTACACCATTATACTTTAAGATGCCCAAGTATAAAGCTGTGAAATTTTATTATGGTGGTTTAGACCACTTGTAAACTTATAAATGCTGGCCTTTGTACCAAGTTCCTTGTAAAAATATGTAATTATTACTTTATCATTAATTATATATATATCTGATTGCAGAAATTGTCACTTAAATTTACTTGTTATTATCTGATTATCTTCGAAATTATAGCATTGTCCTGAAGTATTTTATTTTTTGCTGACTATATTTTTGTAAGCTTTTTTATAGTTTTATTAAACTTCAATATTTACTTATTTACGCAGGAAAATGCTATCCGATGCAAACCCAGATTACAACCGACGCACACCCCTAACGCACTAATCAATGTAGTTCAGTATAATAAAACAAAAAACCACTGTCGTACGTGTATATCAAAATTATTTAAGGGCAAAATAGATACAATTACATGAAGTATAAATATATATTGAAAGTGTTACCCTTAATTTATTGACAAGATTAGAGAGTCCAGATTATGTTATTTTTGTGTGACGGGATAATTTTGAATTGTGCGATATTTTTGTGAGGAACCATATGTGTCAATCCGTAACGTTATGAGTATCTGGGCAAAATTTCTTAAATTGAAATAACGATGTTCAATCAATTTTAATAATTATGGTAAAAATAGAATTTTTGAACCTTTGAACAAGAATTGTAATAAATTGTTATATGGTGTTGTGTGACAAGACTTGTTTTAAGGGCAGAGTATCTACTCAAGAATATGGTCCAATGAATTATCAAAGTTTGATCAAAAGTGCCCGAATACTTATAACGTTACGGATTGACCCAAATTAATCTCTATATCAGATATTAATTACGAATTATATAAAACATGGTACGAATAACAATGCCTATCATCTTAAATCAAGAACCATAATAATTTATATTTTTATATTATGCATATAAAATTAGCAAATAACAAAACAGGTGCAAAATAGCATTGCCCTTAAAACGTTCTTATTAAAAGATTTATAAATTTATGCTACGAACAAAATTGATAATATTATCAGATACGTTAGTGAGTAACCACAATCGAATTTGATTTTACAATAGTGATTTAAGCAAAATGCTTTCTTACTAAAATAGCGACTAGGCGGCTGGCTGACGGATGATTAATGGCCCACATCCGAAATATTTCAAAAATTTAGTTAGTTAAGCTCGTTCGTGCGCATCATCTATTAGATTTATCTGAATCCTGCGAATCATGTGATATTTAGCTGCATTCGCCTGCATGTAACTATTTGTGCAACCATTTCCTACGTATTTATATTATTCTCGCTCGGATTTCATATTAAACACTCTCTTTATTAGAGATTATAAGATACAAAATGGGAGTAGTGCTGCACGCCATCACTTTTCTCTTATACTATTACATACTGTGCTCATAACAACTCATAACAACTCTAAGTATACTGTGCTCATAACAACTCATAACAACTCTTAAGTATACTGTGCTCATAACAACTCTATGTACGTGATATGTCACGTGACGAAGCATAGAGGATCGCCAACATTAAGGTATGGCGCATTGTTTTTTTTTTTTTTTTCTAATATCGGCTCCCAGTTCGAGCCCACGCTATGGTGCGGCGCATTCAACTCGGTTCACATGACAACATCAACGAGTTCGAGCCCACGCTATGGTGCGGCGCATTCAACTCGGTTCACATGACAACATCAACGAGTTCGAGCCCACGCTATGGTGCGGCGCATTCAACTCGGTTCACATGACAACATCAACGAGTTCGAGCCCACGCTATGGTGCGGCGCATTCAACTCGGTTCACATGACAACATCAACGAGTTCGACCCACGCTATGGTGCGGCGCATTCAACTCGTTACACATGACAACAGGCAGGGCGCTAGGTGCTAGGTGCAATGAATGAGAGAGGGCGGGAGGGATGGGAGCCAGATCATAATCGGGCACCGAAGAGAATAAGTGACAAGACAAGCGAAGAAAGAAAGCACTGCGATTCACCATTTACTCCCACATGTATCTTTATAATCTCCGCATATCTATAATCTATCACATGCATCTATAATCTCTATTGCATACAATCATATGCTATTACCTTTTTCATATAAGCCACAAATCAGGTTATCCTCGTGATAATAACCCTAGCGTGACTTCGTCAACGCATAGGGCTAAAATCAATTTACGTACGTACATGTTTACATGCTATATTTGACCGAAATGGCGACGAAATTCTTTGAAAAACTTTCAAATAATTATCTTGAACTTCTTGATGATAAAGAAGATTTCAATGTAATTATTAAAATTGGAGAGTCATCAAATGCAAAAATATTTCAAGCGCATTCAAATATTTTAAGATATAGATCTTTGTATTTTCGTAATGAATTAGCAAAAACCTGCAAAGATAATAGTAATATAAAACCAATTAATTTAAACCATATTTCTACTGAACAATTTGAATTCATTATTAAGTGAGTTATATAACAAATTTTTATCATAACATTTATTATATAACAGACCTAGCATCGCCCGTAAAAAAAATGCCGTTGAATTTACTTGATAAAATAATTGACATCGCTTATCATTATTATTTATTAAGAACGAACAATAAAAAAAAGACAAACATTTGGTTGTAGTGAATGCAATACTGAACAAAGCTACGAAAATTTTTTAATAATCTCTTATCGTTAGAAAGCTTTGTTTAGTATAATATTTTAAATAACTAATTTTTTTAGACATTTTTATCGCTCGTTATTATATTATTTATCAAGCAACGTCAGCGGCTTTTTTTTATGGGCGTTGATATGGTTGTTTTTTATTATATGCACAAGAACTAATCTTTCAAATTTTATTACTTTAATACAGATATATTTACGGAGGAGTAATTTTACTAGAAAAGCAAGATGCACCATTCATTTTTGATCTTTTGATTGTGACTAATGAGTTTCTTTTTGATGAATTGACTACATTCCTTGAGAGACACTTGATTGAAGAAAAGTCCCACTGGCTTCGTTTACATTTTACGCAAATTTATCAAGAAAGCTTTCAAAATAATCAATTTCAAAATTTGCAAAAATGGTGTAATGATTTTTTGGTAAAGTATCCAACTAAGATTTTTGACTCTGAAGAATTTACATCACTTCAAGAAAATGCATTAGTATCCCTTATTAAACGAGATGATTTACAAATGGAAGAATTAAAAGTTTGGAATTATGTAATTAAATGGGGAGTTGCACAAAATCCAGACTTATCATCAAGTGGACCAGAAGATTGGACTAGTGAAAACTTTCTAGCTTTAAAAACTACATTACAAAATTGTTTACCTCATATCCGTTATTTTCAAATACCTGGAGATGACATTGTTGATAATATTTATTTCAAACAATCCTAGAAAGAGATGTTTGGAAAGACATAATGAAAAGAATTGCCAATCCAAATCGAAAAATATCATCAACAATTCATCCACCTCGAATAACTTTGACACCTACATTACCAACGCGTACGATGGAAACATTTTCAACAGTTATTAATGAAGAACATGCAGCCGAGATTGCATCATGGATTGATAAAAAAGCTAAATCATATTCAACAGAGAATAATCCATATAAATTTAATCCACTTCTTCGTGGAACTAGAGATGGTTTTACTCCCGATACATTTTGGAAATTATGTGAGAAGCAAGAAAATACTATTGTGGTAATGAAGGTTAAAGATACTGATGAAATTCTTGGTGGTTATAATCCTATAAAATGGGATAAATCAGTTGGCTACTGGCAAGATTGCAATGATAGCTTTATTTTTTCTTTGAAAAATGGCACTATTCTTTCCTCTATTTTAAGTCGTGTAAAAATTACTAGTTCGGCAATTTATAGTTCTTCTAGTAAAGGTCCATGTTTTGGTGGATCATTTTTTGGTCGTCGAGCTGATATTTTTATGAATGATAATTTTGATCAAAATGGATGTAAATGTTGGCAATATGCATATGAAATAGCAATTAGAAATACAGAAAATTCGTTTTCTGTATCAGAATATAAAATATTCCAAATTCAAAAAAAGAATTGAAGTGCAATTATTAAACTTTAGTCTTGTTTAATTTTGGGAATTTCAAATTTATTCATTCTAATTAATTATTACTTTTTTAACGAATGTTATCAAAGCATCTTATTTATTGATCTTTTTTATATCCATTGATCTTTAAATTCGTAAATGAATTTAGCTTTAAGCAATTCTTTAATATTTAATTAATAAAATTTTAGATACAGAAATTAAGTTAGAGCTTATAGGAAATTTAAACTAAATATTATAAATTTTTATAATATATTTTAAAAAAAGGATAATCCTAGACAATTACCTAATCAATGATATCTTTATAGAACTTCTACCCTTAAGAATGCGATTATCAAACTTACTCTATCATTTTTTTATGCAGATATATATCTTTAAATCGGTTTATAGCTGTTTTCAAAAAGGTGTGAACAGGTGATTTTTATGACATATACCCATATGGGGAATCAGAAAATCAGAAATTTAATAATTAACTTTTTTATCACGGTCATCACGCACTTATCAGTGCGAGATGCTTAATCAACACATATTTTAGGTTAGATAATTAATGACGTCCGTTGCAATTTTTATATTATTAACCATGTAGCAATTAAGCACCTCGTACTGATAAGTGCGTGATACCCTTTTCTAATCATTATCTTTATCGCTATATAAACAAATTATTGCAATGTATATTATTTTGTTTTTATAATCGTATTAATATTGATGGCGGATGCACTAGATACAAAACTTATATACAAAAGAGGGACTTGCTTTAGTTGTCGAAAGTGTTTTTACTGTGCAGTTTATTTGCAAACACCAAAATTCAAATGTGATATTACAAAACCACTCATAGAGGCAATCGAACTGAAGCTGTCAAATATGCGTATACACGAATTTTTACGCTCAATTAGACAGAAAATCAAGTTTTGCTCGAGAAAATATATTGCATTATAATTATTAAGTAACTCTAAAAGATTCTTTTAAAATCATTCAGCAACTCTAAATATTAAAAGTTTTACGTTAAAGCACTATAATTTTTAATTGATCAATAGTTGATTTACTGCATAAAGCAAAATCATATAACATGTATAAATGTTGCAAGACTCAAGATGACTACCGTTTTTAGGAATTTATTAAAACTTTCTTAATTCACCTGTTAAAATTTACCTTTAACTTAGAATAGTATTATTTTATTGAACTATAAAAGCTATTTCTATTGGGAAATTGGTGAGAATCTTTCTCTGTTAGAAGCGAGAGTAAAAAAAAGTAGGAAATTTGGGAAATATCGTGAATTTCCCATGATATGGTGATCCCTGATCGTTCACACCTTTTTGAAAACAGCTGTAAACTCACCTAATTAGTCCTGTTCTTTTTTTTTTTTTTTTTTTTTTTTTTACTAATGATTCTAATAAAACTATTATTATTTCCCAATTCATTTACAAGTATTATTTATTGTTAAATTGCTATAATTTAAGCAATGTTTTAACAGTTACATATATTAATTCATTCAATATTTTTTTGTCGGTATGCCACAAATCATTACTGATATAATTTATGAGTGAATCATTTGTACCTTTATTACTGGTGTACCTTATCGTAATCTGTCAAATTTTCTTTATACTTAAGCAGAAAAAATTTAATCAAAAAATTTTATGTTATGATCTATTTGATAAAGATTTTGAGTTTTTTACCTTTTTTTTCAGACAATAAAAACAATCATAATTATAATTTCAAATTTAAATTTCTGATCACTACCTTTTATAAATATGTTTGGGGTAAATGCCCACTTTCTTATTGGTTTTGGTTCTTGCTCATGATCTGTTCTGATCAGATTGTGTCGTTCAGATTTCAGAAATTTTACTATGAAAAAAAATATATATTTACATTTTTAAGTCAGATATGGGCCAACCCGTACATGATTGAAAACCTTCGAGCCAGTTTGACCTGATTAGGACACTGTTCGCACATTTCCCTTTTAATTATTAATTAAGATAGAAACAAATATAATTTCTCATAAGCAGTAATGCAAGGTCATACCTTTTTTCTATAAGATATAATGTAATATCGATANCCGGTTCTTTTAAAGTATTCTTCTTTCAATTCTTTTATTATTATTTCTTCTTTAATATTCATTTAAAGTGAGTTAGATCTTGTTCTTTTGGGTTTTTCAGTTGGTTTATTGTTTTTCAGTAATATTCTATTGATTATCTTGTTAGTGGCCTGTTCGAGTCTTTCTTTTTCTTTTCTTAACTCTTTCACTTCCTTTGTTTTGTCTATGAATTCTTGGCTAAGTTTATTTATTTCCAAATATGCTGATTCGTAACTTTCTTCCTCTTCGAAGTATATTTTATTTCTTGCTCCTTCAGAGTATAATATATTATCAATAGCTTCTAGGTAATGTAATATTAAATAGTGGAATCTGAATGGTAATATTGTGAACTGGTTGTTATAATCTCCGTAGTAGAATTCTGTTTCTCCTGTTTCCGGATTGTCTTCAAATATTTTGCAAAATTCCGGTGATTCTGCTAAAAATCTTTTCTTTATTCCTTCGATTTGTGCTTGTGTGTTGTCTAGGAAATTATTGTAAATATCTCTTTGTCTTTCTTGTTCTTTTACAAGTGCTCTTCCTGTTAATTCTGGAAATAGGGTTTGTGTTCGTATTAAGATATGTGCTGGTATCTTATTAGGTCTTTGTTTATCGTATTCTAGTACGTGAGGGTAAAATTCTCTTGCTATGCTTTTAGCTCCTTCAAGCATTAAGAGGATTGCTCCTAATCTTGAATTATTTATTGGATTTATTCGGTTAATAAGGTCGTTAATTGTTTCCAAAATATCGTCATTTATTTGTATGAGTTCTCTTGATTCTAAAATGTCTTTATTCCGTGGGTATCTTTTTGTTTTCTTCCTTCTTGTTGGTGTTGAAATTGGTTGCCAATTGAATCTAAATCTTCTTAGTTCTTCTAGTATTTTATTTTGTTCTTTGTTCATTAAATTGTGTTGCCAATTTAATAGTATAAGCATCGATGATTCCTTCTTTAATCAGTTTAATTATATAACAGAGTGCTATTAACAGTACAGTATGTTCTAATAATACTATAAGATATATTGTTGTTCGATCGTAAGTGAGTACCGATAATGTGAGGTGGTTCATCCACAGTATGGTGATATTGGTTAGGGGTATTGCTTCTATAAGTTGGTCCACTTTGTATTAATATATAAAAGGGTTTCGATTATTTTGTCAACTATTTCTTCTTCTATGTTTTGGATTGAATTTCTTTTATTCTTTTTTCAAGTATTCCTTGGTTTACTGATATTGATATAAGAGCTGTTTTATAGTATTCTTTTAGTCTTGGTGTTTCAAGTGTTATTAATTCTTTTACTATTTCTGATTTATAATTTCCGAGTAGTAATATTATTTTCTTTATATAATAAGTTTTTGTTTTCCTATTGGGCATTAAAGATATCAGCTGGTAACCCCAATCTTTTATTGTTGGTTTGGTCGTAAGCGTAATATACAGTGTAGGGCTCCGACAGACCCGGACTGAGGCTGGACTTTAGGCAAGTCCGAGTCCGGTTCGAATTTCGAACCAAACTCAAATTCAAACTATTTTAAAACTCAGTCCAGTCCGAGTCTGAATATCAAACTTTTGCTTCGTTCGAGTCCGGGTTGAGTCCAGTCCGAACAGTTTGAGTCCGGTCCGAAAGTCTGAAACCCAATTCAACGTTTATAGTGTCTGACCCGGGTAAGTATTACACGGGTCATCCGCAGGTAACCCGAGTTGATTATTGCCCACCCGGGTTGTCAATCCGTGGGCAGGGAACCTATAAAATTTCGAAAAAATTAGAAAAACAGGCTATATTTTACATTCCCCAAAGATTTAGATGATTGATTTCCATTTTATATAAATTTTTGGTCGGAATTTTTGTCGCCCAGATTATCTGATAATCAATAATTTTCTCGCAGATTCTTGTAGTTCGTAGTTTCTACCAACTAATAAAAACAATGGTTATATCTAGTGATGTGCCATTTATATGATGTCCAAATTTTTTTAGCATACAGTACGTACAGTACGTACAGTACGTACAGTATGTATAGTACTTATGTATTAAAATTGCTCTAGTGGTTATATTTTAAAATTTTTTTTAATTTTAGTCTATATTACAATTAATATAATATTTAATTCTATTTAATAGATAAATATTTAGGTCGTTCGAAGTTAATTATCTGGTTAACATCACTTTCCAGGACTCCCAGAAGAGAGGCAAATGAAACGAACATATAAAATGAACAAACTGTAGTAAATCTATTATAAATGAATTGATTTCAAGTTAAATTTAGTTCAGAGATTTTAGTCGAGTTGCTAATTAGGTCAGATAAATTTGATTCAATAGCAAAAAAAAA
>QKWP01000219.1:48901-101899 GCA_003550325.1 Gigaspora rosea | reverse complement strand
GTATTCTTTTCTTTGGGCATTAAACATTCTTTACAGAGGGATATATTTCCTTGTTCTTTTAGAACTTCTTCAGCATTTTTCATTTCTTCTTGTATTTTTGTGTTTGACATGGGTCTGGTTCTGACATCTTGATTTATGGATAAAAGTCTCGCTTCGCGTAGTTCAGGATCTTCATCTTCATCTATTAATTCTTCGTATTCTTCTGTTGTTCGTTCTTCATTATAATGGTCCTGTCTATATATTCTGGTGAAGTAATTGATTCTAATAGGTCTGATGTCTTCATCAATTTTAGGGTAATTGAATGTATCATTATTGTACTCTTTATTCATTAATTTAAAATCTACATCTTTATGATGCCATTTATTCATATTATCTTTGTAGTGTACCATATATTTGATAATTCTTTTAATTTGTGATTCATTAATATGGTATAATATATTTGTATTATTCTGAGTATAGTTTCTGATTCTATTATCAAGTTGCTGGTTTGTTAGTCTTTCTTCTGTCATATTCATGTTATTAAAGATCATTTGGGCGAATTTATGTTCTTTGTTGCAGAAATGCATTCCATCATGGCTTTCCATTTTTTTGGTAATATTAGGTTTTTTACAGAGTCGGCAAATAGTCTTCTTGCCTTGTCCTAGTCCTGTAAAGTATTTCTTACTTCTAGGATCCTTAAAATCTAATACTTCATGCATTTCAGAATAACATCCTTTACAATAGAGAGTTTCTTCAATGTAGATTACTTGTAATGAATACAGGTCCGTGAATAATCCTTTGATATAATAAAGATCTTCTTTAGCAGTTGGTCTGTTGCATTCTTTTCTACAACAGTGATGTTTATCATGTTGTCATTGTATATGGTCCAGTTAGTATGTTCTTCTCTTCTTTGCATAATTCTTTCAGGATTGCATTTGCAAAAGAGGTTTGCATTTTCTTTCAAGAGTCTAGAGGTCCTATATTGATAGTTTTCATATCCAGTAGTTTTGCAGTAAGTACAATATTTAGAGGGGTTTGACGCAGTCGCGTTGGTACTATTATTGATGTTGATCGGCTGATCATTTCTATTTCTTGCTTCAAGGCAGTCACGTGCTTGATGTCCTTTTTCGTGACATTTATAACATTCATTCTCTGGGCAATACAGATTAGTATATCCAGGTTGTTTGCAGATATTGCAAGTATATTTTCCTAAGTTCTTTTGTTTCTCTTTAATTTCAAAAAAGAGTTCTTTCCCTTTTCCTTTGTTTGGTGGTCCACTATTAAGTCCTAACTCGTTTCTAATTTCTTGAGTCATTTTCTCTTTCCAGTCTTGGACGTGTTGAATCTCTTCAAGAGCTGATTCAATTATGTTATAAGTACATTTATGTCTTTTAGGATTTCTGACATAAAGGTCACATTTCTTGCAGTAATAATCTCCAGTTCCTTGAGGGTTCATTTTGTTTTTAGGGTTCGATTTGTAGTTCTATTATTTTTAGGGTTTCTTTAGTTTTTCCTGTAAGTTCAATTTATCCTTTAAGTTGGTTCAGTAGAGTGTTCTTTTATAATTTCCAATTTTTCTTTTTGTTTATTATTTATTTGTAATAAAGGTTACTCGGTATCATATTCTTCAATAAGTTCAATGATATCTTCATATTTGTTTTGTAAACATTCAATATATGCATTCTATAGGCATTGTTTATTCTGTCTACGCCAAATTTGTTCAAGTAAATATTTTGGTAGGTCATCTTTATTCTGATTCCTTTTTGGTATCGCATCTTTTAACATGCGCCATGTTGCTTCAATATTATTTGTGTGGTAGATTTTTAATTCGTTTGAGGTTTCTTTGTAATCAATCATTGTCATTCCTTGGCTGTGATTTATTTGGTGGTGCCGTATCCCTAGGCGTGAGTAAATCTGATCATAGCTTTTAAACATGTCTGAATAGATTATTGATCCAGGTTGTACATTTTTTTGAATTATGTCTAGTAGAGTATCAGCTGTTCGGTCCTTACAAATTTGTGCGAATATTTGTTTTTCTTTAGTTCTTTCAATTCCTCCAAATACCCATAGTTGTTCCGTTTTGTTCTGACGATTTTTGTAAAATAAAGATTTGTCTATTTCTACAATGATATCTGGTCCTCCTATTTTTGTTTCACTAATTTTTATTTCTTGAGTAGTAACAGTTCTAAAGATTTGTGTCCATATTGTGATGTTGGCGGGTGTGATATTGGTATAAATATTGAGTTGTTTACGTGTTGCTTTGCTTAACCAAAAATAGCTTAATTCTATTATTTGGTTACATTTCAATTTAGCCTTTGAAAATATTGTTCCATTGAAGATTGATATTCTTTTTCAGCATTCTCTTTTTCCACAATTAAATGTATATTCTTTGTTATCAAGATTCATATTTGGGTTGTTACAGTAAATACAAGTCATGGTCCTTGGTAGTACTGATAGATCTTGTAAATATTCCAAGCATCTTGATTCGTTTTCAATTATTTCTTTCACTTGGTACAAGAGCAGTATTGGCGTTATTAGGCTTACCATTTTAGAGATCAAATGATACTTGTTTATTCCCAAATGTTTTGTCGATTTTGAGTCCAGATAGTGGTTCTTTTATAGGTTTCATTTCTTTAATAATTTCTGCTTTTGATTTAATTAATTCTTGGTTCTCGATTGGTCCCATATGTCTGCTAAGCCAATCTGATACATTATTTGTTGATCCTTTAATATATTGTATTTCTTTGATGTTGTAATTCCCATCTATTTCTAACTTCCAAGATTCCATGGTCTGATTTCTTGGCATTTTTCCTGCTTTAGCAACTCCTGTATTATCTGTTCGTATAATTATTGGTTTATTTCCAATTTAATGTCTCCAGTTCTTTAAATAGAAGTATATCGCGTAAAGTTTCTTTTGTGTAGATCCCCATAGTCTTTGGCTTTGTGTGAGAGAGTGTGATCCAAATTCTATTACTTCTTCTTCTGATTTAGTAATTTCTTTGTCTTCTTTAGTTCCGTTTTCACGCGCTTCTTTGGTTTTATAATGTGCTAATTCAGGATTAATTTGTTTTAGTACTGCGCCTATTCCATTATCTGAGGCGTCCGTTTCTAAGATTAGTTGATATCCTTTCTTAGGATAGGTTAAAGCTATTGCATTATATACTTTGTCTTTGAGTTCTTCGAATGCTTTTTGACATTTATCAGTCCAAATAAACTTCTTATTCTTTTTAATAGATCATATATTGGTGCAGCTGTTATAGCAAAGTTCTTAATAAATCTTCTGAAGTAGTTTATGAATTCTGTAAATTTTCTAACTCCAGGAACATCTGTAGGTGGTTTAAGCTTCTTGACTTCTTTAATTTTGACTTGATTTGGTGATATTTTCCCATATGAAACTTTGTGGTTTAAAATCATTATTTCTTCTTTATTAAATTCACACTTTTCTGCTTTGAGTGTCATTGCCCCCTTTTTTATGCATTCAAACACCGTTTGAATATGTTTAATGTATTCTTTAATAGTGTCTGATGCAATTGTTAGGTCATCCATATATACGTATACAAATGGATAGTCTCTAAACAATTTATACATATATCACATCATATATGCAGGTGCCGTTTTAATTCCCATAGGCCATTTATTAAACTCGTATTTTCCTTTGCTAGGAAAAAATACAGCAGTTTTATGTTGATCAGTTTTTCTAAGAGGAAACTGATAAAAAGCACTTTTAAAATCACAGGTTGAAAAAATTTTATGGCTTGCAAGCTTTTGTAGCAAAACATTAATATTAGGTATTTCATAGGGATCGTCCTTTAGATATTTGTTGAGGTTTGAGTATTCTACTGCGGCTCTATAGCTGCCGTCAGGTTTTGGTACTATTACTAAGGGTGACATCCAGGCTGATTTGGATGGTTCAATATGTCCGCTTTCTCTAAGTTCTTTGTATAATTTGTCTGCTTGTTCTATTTGATCTTCAGAATATTGTCTGATTTTGTTAGCTTTTACATTAAAAGGTATATCTTTCTCAGGTATTGTAAGGTCTAATGTTATTTCTTCAAACATTTCCTTGTTAAAGGATGTTCCTTTTTCTATTTTCTTTCTGAATATTTGAATATACTTTTCAAATATTGGTTACATCACATGTTTATAATTTTCATGGGTATTGTTTATTAAGATTTTTATTCTTTCTTCTTCTGGAATTTCTTTTTTGTCAATTTCCATTTCATATTTATGGAAATTGAATATTTCTTTTATAGTTTTTATATCTCCAATATGTTGTTTTTCATGTATTTTCTTTGCTTTATTTGTATAATTGATTGCCCATATCTGGCGATCATTAACAATTCCAGGTTGTATACATATTCCTTCTTTGGCAATATGCATTGGTGTTGTTACTAAATAGTTTCCTTTTTTGTTTGTTTTTATTGGTGTCCAAGTATATGGTTTTAATATACATTCCTTTTTTGTTTTTAATGGTGTTCCTGTTCCTAATGTTGGTATTATATATCTTCTAACCTCATTGGGTATGTGTCCTAATTCTTCGTGTATGTTTATTTTAGTTCTTTTCTTCATTTTTATTGGTTCATTTCTGACTTCTTTAATTTCTATATTAAATAGTTCATTATTGTCATTGTGATGACTAGAATTTTCATTACTACTATAATATCCAAAAGTGTTTTGGTAATCATCTTTTGGTATTGCTGGTGTGCTTGGTCTTCCTGATGTAGGTCTCATAAATGGCGATTGTGAGCCTTCATCTATTCCAATTTCTAGTCCTTCTTGGTTATATGGTTGTTCTTTATATTGTTCATTTATTTTATTTAATTCTTCTTGTCGTTTTAGTTCTTTTTTGCTTGCATCTGTTCATACTCTTCTCTAAGTTTTTGATCACTTCTTTCTTTGGCTTGTTGCCAAGTTTCTTTATTTCTGTTTTTATTTATTCTTTTTTCAGTAGATATTTTTCTTCTTCTAACGAAGTCTGAGTTATTTTGTTCACTTTTTATGTTTTTCATAGCTTGTTTCTTCATTATGTTTTTTTAGATCATTATCACTTTTCTTTCTTTTTCCGAAAACATAATTATATTCTTTTGAGAATATATTACTATTCTCTTGAATTTCTTGTTCATTTCCTTGATTTTGTTGGTTAGGATTGTATATATTATTATCCTCTTCTATTTCTATATCTCCTTGCTTGTGAAGGTTTCCATTATTATCTACTTTATATGTTTCTTCATAGTCAGTAAATACTATGGCTGGTTGATTGTTTAAGTGTATACTGGGTATACTACTGGTACTGGCCATGCTACTGATACTTGATTTCTTTGAATGTGAGTGTCTTGTTATTTCATCATTTATCATTAGGGGTTTTAATGAGTCTTTTTTATTCGATTTATTAATGTCTGGTCCGAGATTTGCTTCTCTAAATTTTTGATAGTCTGGTCCTAACCCTGACTGCTTTCCTTCACTTTTACTAAGGTTTTTCATAAATTTATTATGTTCTCTTTGGATACTTTTGTCCTCTAGGTCACTTTCGTTATCTGAGTCTGAGTCTACTGTTTTCTTTATTTCTTCTTCTTTTTGTTTTCTTTCTTTAGTTATTTCTTTTAATTCTTCATCCTCTTTCCTTAGTACTTTGAAAAGGTCTTAATTTGTTTCTATTTTTATAGGTGTTTTTTGTGTTGTTTTTGGGCTTTTCAGTCTTTCTCTCATAAATTCATTATATTTTATTTCTGCTTCGTTTCTAATATCTGCGTCTGGGTTTGTTACTGATATATGGAGTAGTTGGTGTTGTATAGCCTGTTTTTAGAATTCTTGCATTTTTCTGTATTTGTCTAGTGTTATATTTAATTGTTTTTCTACATCTTTTTGGTATTCTATCTCTTTTCTTCTTGTTTCTCTTTTGACAGATTCTAGCGTTATTTCATTCTGTTTATCAGTCCATTGGATTGCATTCCAAAGCTTTTCTCGTTTAGTTCCAGGGTAGTTTCTTACTTCTTCTGGTAATGTAGGTATTTCCTGTATCATTTTCCAATTTTTATGTACATCTTTTCCATCCATTCTTGTTAATTTTAGATATTTTGTTTCTATATCTGCTATATCTTCCATTAGTCTTTCTAGGTCTGTTACTAGTTCTTTTGAATCATTTTCTTCTTGTATTCTTTTGATTTCTTCTAAATCATTATTCTTTTTATTCCATATATTTGAGAATGATGGTGATGTAGGTGATTTATTTTTCTTTTTGGATGTAGATGGTTTAATTTGTGGTGAATATTTGTTCCTAACTTCATTAATTTTATGAGTTATTTGTCCTATTTTATCATTATAAATGTTCTTTCTTGCTTCATCTTCTTGTTGAATTTGATATCTTTCTTTTCTTTCTAAGCTTAGGTTTTTCATTGAATTCATTAAATAGTCCATTGGATCTATTGGATTTTCTTGGTAATTATTTATAACTTCCATTGGTAAGTCACTATATTGTATGCCTTTTCGTGGGTCCCATTCATTTAATTTCTTTATTCTGTCTGACAGTTCTTTTTCTAATTCTCTATCTGATGATAGTATATCCATAGTGTAATATCTTAGCGTTTGTACTTCCTTTATTTGTTCTTGTTTATCCCAGTCTTTTTTTCTGGGTGTTTCTAGTATTGCAGCTCCTTTACATTGTTGTACCATGGTTTTGAATATTTCTTGGGGTAATAATCCCATTAGCAGGTGTTCGTGGATATCATGTCCACTTCCAAAGATTGTTTCTTTAATTTCGTATGTACGGCCGTTTTTATCTCTAATTCTTCTAGCTCGAACCACTTTGTTTATGTGGCAAAGTTGGATATCTTTTCCATACTTATCTAAGACTTTTTTATAGTCTTCTGTTGTTCTTACTGTTCCTGCTACAAAATAATGTTGTGTATTAAAACACAACTTAACTCTATCTATCGTTTTTCCATTTGCAAGGTTTTTGTTATACCGATTTTCTTTGTGAACCTTGAATCTTATTTCTATTAGTTCTTCTATTGTAGCACCATAGCATTTATTTGCTGCTGAGTTTTCTAATTGTATTGTGACGTCAGTGTCTTTTGTTTGTTTTAATATTTCCTGCAGGTTCTGTATTACGTCACTTTTGTTATTATTCCAAGCTGTTCCAATATGAAGTACGTAGTTCCTGGCTCCTATTCTATGTGCTCTTTGCACTTCTTCTATTATTCTAGTTATTTTTCAGTTTAAGTTACCTTGCTTATTATATGTATTACCTGATAAATCGAGTCCCATTGTTGCGTGTATAACTAGCTTCAATTGAGACTGCTTATTGCCTTCAATAATTTTGATATCATTATTGATATATGATGAAACCGATGATAATTGATTAAGCATGCCTTATGATTTTCTTTCCTAGTTTAAATAAATTAGTCCATGAGATGTTAATTTTTTGTTTGCATTATTTTTTTATTTTATTTTATTAATGCATTACATATTGGAAGATTTTAAAGGTCAAACAAAGACAATTAATAAAAAAAATATTATCGACTTTAGATTCTATGAAGCGCAAAGTTAAAATTAATTTTGCATTAGCTTATTGATTTATTGTACAGAAAATTTTCTTATAACGAATTGATTATTTGCAGAAAAAGTTCGTTTTTAATTATATAAATTATGAAATTTTACAACGTAATAAAATTTTGGATAGGTTTAAATTTAGCATACCATGGGATTTTATTAAGAAGTCATTTAAGATAAGTCGATTCTATTTTGATTTTTATTGATCGAACTGCATCAAATTTTTGTCGTCACATAAATAGTTTTTCAGGCAGCATTAATGCATATCTTGCTCAGGAGTCCATCATTATATACATGTATTATATAATGTAATAAATAATAATAATGAAATTTAATGTTTAAACCATTTATATGAGAGGCTTGATTTAAGTTTACATGCCGATTTTTGGATGTTTAGTATTTTTCATATTTCATCGAGTTGATTAAAAGGCGCTAACGAATGAATTTATTGGACGTTCAAAAATTTGACATATCCAAAATAACTTATGATCACTGATTTATGAACGATTAAAAAAATCTCTGCTTGTCTTTAATGGCGAGATTACTTCATCAGTTGATAAAATGCTAATTTTTTGGCAAATAAATATATCAATTTAGTCAAGTCTCTAATCTTATTCTTACTATCCTTATTGCATCTGATTCACCTATTTTCTTATTCATATGTGTACTACTTTTTTTGAAATAATCACAATTGATGCTAGTTTTAATTTAAAAAATATAAGTCTGATAAAATCCACATTTTTATTTTTTCTTTAAATATAAATCTACCCTTAATCCTACCCTAGCTCTAAAAAAAATATACCATAAAACTTTTAATATTACATATTAAAATAGGTACAATTTCAACATCAACAATGTTTAACATTTACTTTCCGACAATAGCCATTTAATTCAACAAGTCGAAATAAAATTGTCTAAAATAATTTCTTGCTTAACATTCCAAAAAATTAAAAGTATTTTAATGTATTATGTATTGGTGCATTTTGAAATTTTATCACTGTAGCTACAAAGCTTCAGAAATTGATAGGTCAACTATCATGAAATTCGTGTATCCTTCTAGAGTTTGAAATCCAGAATATGGATATTCATGCGTGAATTTAGAAAATATTGAATTTAGGGAACAATGTAAATAAGTTTATGTTTCATTTCTTTATATATTTAATTATTAATTGATTCATCTACATTAATAATTGACTCGTATCATTTTTCAATCCGTGAAAATTTAAAAATGACAACCGTCAATTAATAATCGACGGAATTTAGAAAGGCACATAACAATAACAGCTGCAAAATAATTGATAAATCAGAAAAATACGGTGTTTTCTCAGAATAATGTGTAGGAAAGTTATTTCGAATTTTGACCTGAATTAAGCTTAATTTGAGCCAAAATTCGAAATTACAACCCCGCGCGTGATTCCGCGAAAATACGGTACTTACTGTCCAACAATTGATTATCCCATTACTAACACATAATAGCAAACAAGGCAAAAAAGTAATGAGGTCAAACTGGTGATACTATATACTGATGAACTAGTGATACTGGTGAAACTAATGAAAGTACCTGGTGAAACCGTTGGTAAGGGAACTGGTGAAAATGTGATGCTGGTGATGCTATTAGATATAATATTGCCTTTCTATGTACTGTACAGAATCACAATCCACCTAACTCTTTTTATAATAAATTATACAGGCAAGCATACTTATTATTCTTACCGGTATCTGTTTTATTTATTGATTCTTTATAGAGAATAACGATTTTATCTAGTTTTTTTTTTTATAGGCGCAGCCGTAATTCAAAATTTCCTTTTTTGCATTTTTCCCCTACTATTTGGACGCCGGATGGCGTACTCTTTTTTGCGTTTTCATTTATCAATACACTTCGACTATTCCCTTGTTCTTTTGGTCAGATATTATTTATTTATTTATTTTAATACGTACGTACGACTAAAATATTTATTTTTATTTTAGATATATTTAGATATATTTGAATATTAACTTTAATTCTCACGTCTACATGGCGTCCTCTGCGGAGGTTAGTTAATAAAAAAAAAAAAATAACTTTAATTCTAATATTACTTATATACCCTAAAAAAAAACGACTCCAAATAATTTTTAATTTATGTAAAATCATTTCAAATTTTAGCATTATACTTTGCAAAAAATATTTCAATTTCTGAATTTTATTGTCTTTATTAAACCTGCATTAAAACGAAAAAACCTTGCATTAAAACGAAAATTTGTATGTAAATTAAAATAATGGTAAACGGGCAGCAATATATAGAAGCCAACTATCCTAATGCAACTCGTGCGAATATTACCGAGTTGGATTTAAGTAATAAAAACTTAGAAGGAGTAGTGACATTAAGTGGATTTACCACGCTCCTTAAACTAAATCTTTCTTTTAATATGATAACTTCTACTCATCTTTTTCTGCCTTCTATTCAACAAGTTGATATTTCTCATAATTTACTTACTTCTACTCATGTATTTACTAGTTCTACTTTACAAAAGCTAAACTGCTCATTTAATAAGATATCTAGCTATGTCACTAATGCCCCTAGCCTTACACATTTTGATTCTAGTAACAATTTATTATCTGTATTATCTATTTCAAGTAATATCTTGACAGAATTAAATTGTTCAAATAATCCTATTACTTTATTACCTTTGAATATTACTTCCAAACTTACATCTTTTGACTGTATGGGAATTCAATTTAGTAAAACAAATACTGCTATAACTTTTTTACCATTTAGTCCCACATCTGCCAATTCTTATAATACTAATAGTCCTACATCATCTAACTCTTTTAACACAATTAGTACTGCATCATCCAATTCTTTTAACAGCCTTAATTTGGTGTTAGGTCTTGGTATTCCGTTATTTTTAAGCACTTTGGGTTGGATAGCGTTAGGCATAATTTTTTTTTATAAACACAAATTTAAAAAGGTGCTTTTAATATCTGGTGATTCACATTAATCATAATTATTTAGATAAATTACTTTCGAATTTTATTAGTGTGATGCTGTAACTAAAAAGCAATAATCATGTCAATTGTATTTTTAATTTGTTTTTTAATTTGATTCATTAATTTTAAATGGTATTATCTCTGTTATTATTAGAAAGATGATTGAAACGAGGCGGATGATATGCTGTAAAAAATAAATGCCATAATATAGAAATTATATAAATTGGGTTTGAAAAGTGTCTAAGTGAAACGAAGTTGAAAGTCATAAAAAAAATTGTAACAACATTTATGACGCAAAAAAAAAAAAAAAGAACCATCAATCGATTAAATTTTTTATTCCTGGTTCTTATTTATACTTCTATACCATTTTTTCTCGCTTATTATCCAGATGGCTGATCCGGCTCTTTTTGTTTTTATATATATATATTTACTTTTTTTAATGATATACAAACTTTTTAGACTATTAAAGTTACTAACAAAAAAATCATTAACTAAAAAAAAAAAAAGAAAGAAAGAGAAAGAGGAAGAAAATGAAAGCGTTTGTGAATTGAAGTAAACTAAACTTTATAAAAAGTGTATAAAAACCTGGGAATAAGTCAGTTATTATCCACGAAATGGGCAATAGCATATACATATTTGATCCTTCTGATTTTAAATGGTTTCTATTTTCCTAGTATTTAGAACTAAGTTTTGCATACTAAATGCTAAGTTCATCCATTTTTAAAAATTTTTACTTTGCTTTTCAAATTACTGTGATTAACAAATTCCACATATACAAGGGAATCAGGAATTTATAAAAAATTTACATCTATATTTCTTATGGATGATCGTACAGCTTTCTATTCTTATAATTTTATTATTAAACAACGAATAAATTACTACCAACAATGAAATGTTATCATGGACCTTCCTTGATATTAATGAAATTAAAAAATTCAGAAAAGATAGTTGATGCTTATAATTAACTCAATTGGAAATATAAAGCATATCGCTATCATCCAACGAGTATGAATCATTTTTTCTTATAATAAATGGTACAATTATCAATGAAGTCGAAATGCAGAAATGTAAATTTTAATCATGCTGCCAATTCTGAGAAAATGACTTTTACAATGCTTTTCAAATTACTGTGAATGATTTTGATACATCATACCGGTGTTACAATTAATTCGTAACCTTAGCGTAAATCAGGTCTAAACTTTTTAGGAAGTGAATTTATAAGTTTCCTAATATGGTTGTCAATACTATGTATTAATTACTAGATTTAGTCATTTATTCGATTATCTTAATTCCGATGGGTTAATGTTCAGGTGGCGTTAGTGTTGTTGGAGGACAATGTTATTGAGAAAGATCATACAATGATACACACACATGTACAGTACATAAATGCTAGTCTCCCCCGAAGTTAGAGTAGAAGATGTATGTCATTTGAACCATTCACTTGATAAAGAGATTTCTCAACAATCGTCCTCCACTAGTAAATTGCTTATCTTAATGCGTATTTACCATGAATATATAATACTCGTCGGAATCTTGAGTTTCATCTCGATAACCAATATCGCTTATAAAGTGTGACCATGATTTCAAATCCAACATTTATTTTCGGTTACTATCCTGATACTTCTTCGGCAATAGCCTGGTGGTCTCCCAAGTGATAGTAACACCGGACATCAGCAATCTAGAAAAATTGCAATTCTGTGATTGGTTAGACATAATTTTTAGCCAAACATGTATTGGAATTTTTTCTAAAATTTCTGATTTCCTTGTGATGCAAAGAATTTGCTGAATAATGTTAAGGCTTGGTAATGATTTACAATTTATTCATAGAGGAATACGTCAAAATGTTGTGGATCATGTTCCGTCGTATAGAACAGAATGGACCTGCTGAACAACCACCCTTATCCGACAGGTCCTATGTGCGCACTAGACGTTTTTTGTATATATTATTCGATCACTTTCTAATCATGTGATAACTCAATTTTTTGATTTTATTTCTTTTTGCGTAGGATGTTGTGAAACTCAAAATTCATGTTAGGTAAAAAGATTTAACGAAGGAAAAACAGTAAAAAAGTTAAATGAAAAAAATGATGAGCGAAAGTGAAAAAGTAAGCGAACGTAAAAAAAGAGTAAAGATGAGTCTAATGATTAGAAAGATCGAATAATATATACGAAAAACGATAGTGCTTACGTCGGACCTTACGGATAAAAATGTTATCAGTTAAGTTGTAATGAAAACTGATTATTCGTAGGGAACAATATAAATGACGTGGCAAAGTCACGTGATTTATATAGTAACCTAGCGATAAATCAGTTATCATCCACAACCTAACCAATAACAAGTACATATTGATCATATTGATGCTAGAAATTATGAAATTGATCAATGCGAAATTTTTGAGTTGATAAAAAAATCTAGAATTTTCTGATACAGATTAACTCTATAAAAGATTCATGTATAATTCTTCTTTTTTCAATTGATCAAATTAATGATGGCTGACAAACCAATTTTTGCAATAATGAAAGGCTTCGTCATTGTTTCGTCTGACAAAACTTCTGGCTATTACTGAAACCCTGACAATTGACGAAATCATGGCGATTGACAAAAAAGGCTGTGCCAAAATTTTTTGAATTTGCGCAAAAATATCTCGATAACCACCAAATCAATTTCGATAAAATTTTTTTATTTAAATTCTACAATTCTGTAGAATTTAAGGGTAGGGTGAACGGAGTACATAGCAAATATGTAGTGTATAATTGATAAAGTATGTATAGTAGAAATTAAGATAGCATGTATAGTTCGTAATAAAAATTCTTTAAAAAATTTATTTATAACCTATACCAACCCTAACATGGAAAAGGACAGAATTCTCGCTTATCCTAACCCTAACTATTAAAAGGGATTACTTATAAAAGATAAATTATATAAGTATTGCTAACCATACATACATTCGTCATTTTTTTTGCTTATATATCTATACGTACATTACTTAGATATGAGTTTAGTCCGTAAGTATAGAACATTTATTAATTTAAGTATTTAAAATAAGTTTTCAAGTTTATGAATATTCACTATTTAATTTCGTTTTATTTCATGAATCTAGTCTGTGAGTATAAAAGACATTGTTGATCTAAATATTTAAATTATGCTATTCATGTTTATTTTCGTTTTATTCACGTTAAATTAGAAAGTGAGTATAAAAAACACTTAGTAATTAAATAAACCTTCAAATCTCATTGATATTTAATATGTTATTCTCATTAATTTTAGTAGGTGAGTATAAAGAGCATTTACTAATCTACGAATTTAAATAAGCTAATCAATTCATTAATATTTATTAATTAATTTTAGTGGGTGTGTATAAAGAACATTTATTAATCTAAGTATTTTAAATAAGCTAGTTCAACATTTCTATTTAATTTTATTTTAGAGTGTGAGTATAAAGAATATTTAATGACAAATTAAAAATAAAATCAAAAATAAATATTAAATAACTTTGAGCAGAAAATTGCATATCACAAAATTTTTGATAGCATTTATTTAGAGTCTTGTTAGAATTTGGGGCTAGATTTATTAATAAAAGAGTAGATTTGGATTTTGAGGGTAAACAGAAGCCTTAATTTTATTTTAATCCGATTTCATTTTTTAACTTGTGATATTTGCTAATCTAAGTACTGTATAGCAGTGTTGTACATGGGACAATTTTGGACAATTTTGGACATTTTTTCAAATTAAAATTACTTGAAATTTTATTAAAATAATCTATTTTAATTTTTTTACCAATAAGTCCAGCACCTAAAAAAATATATAATTATATATTTTTTTAAATAACTTTATTTTTGATTAGTTAAATATGGGACATAGGCTTGGATGATTTTGGACAATCTTGGACATTGGACATTTTACATAGTGTGGACACGTCCCATGTACAACACTGCTATATAATACATGCGAAAAAAACCGATTATTATATATTATTTACCTCTATTAAATCAAATTAATTATTTTTTAATATAAGTGTGATTATATAGAAGTTACCTTTACACTTCTTTATAATAACTTGATTGGTACATGCCCAACTGTGTGATTATAGGAGAGGATGACTGTATAGTTCAACAATTTATTAAAATTTTGCATTTTAATGAATATGTAAATAATAAATAATTTAATAAAATACATGGTGATTGCTAAGATGCCTTTGGCATAGCCTAGATATTTAAACTTTAAATAAAGATATCTCAGCAACTATTTAATAGAATTTGATAAAAATTTTCTTACTTTAATTCTAATAATTATAAATTGAAATAAAAATAATTCCATTGAATTCTATTTTGTGATTGCAAAGATATTTTTGTTCAAGTTTCAAAAAATTTGGAGCAGTATCAATTTAGTTGTTTATTTGAAAATTTTAACGAAGATATCTTTGCAACCACCTAATAGAATTTAATGAAAATTTTTTACTTTAATTCTAAGTATTCGTAAAATCAAAATAAAAAATCTCATCAAATTCTACTAGGTGGTTGCAAAGATATCTTCGTTCAAAATTTAAATAGTTTTAGCACAGCTTTAATTTAGTTAAGCGTTCAAAAATTTGAACGAAGATATTTCTGCAACTATTTAGTAGAATTTGATAAAAATTTTTTATTTTGATTCTATGAATACTTAGAATTAAAATAAAATCATTTTCATTGAATTCTACTAGGTGATAATGCAGAGATATCTTCATTCAAAATTCAAATAGTTTTGCGCAGCTTTAATTTAGTTAGGTGTCAAAACGTTGAACAAAGATATCTTTGCAACCACCTAGTAGAATCTAGTAAAAATTGGTTTATTTTAATTCAAGTATTTGTAGAATCGAAATAAAAAAGTTTCATCAAATTCTACTAGTTAGTTGCAGAGATATCTTCATTCCATATTCAAATAGTTTTGGTGCAGCTTCAATTTAGTTAGGTGTTCAAAACTTTGAACGAAGTTATCTCAGCAACCACTTAGTAGAAATCAATAAAAATTTTTTTACTTTAATTCTAAGTATTCATAGAATCGAAATAAAAAAATTTTTATCAAATTCTACTAGGTGGTTGCAGAGATATCTTCATTCAATATTCAAATAGTTTCAGCAAGCTTCAATTTAGTTAGGTGTTCAAAACTTCGAACGAAGTTATCTCTACAACCACCTAGTAGAATTTGATAAAATTTTTTTTATTTCAATTCTACGAATATTTAGAATTAAAATAAAAAAAATTTTCATTGAATTCAACTAGGTGGTTGCAGGGATATCTTCATTCAAAATTTAAATAGTTTTATAACAACTTCAATTTAGTTAGGTGTTCAAAACTTAGAATGAAGATATCTCTGCAACCACCCAGTAGAATTCAATAAAAATTTTTTTATTTTAATTCTAAGTATTCATAGAATTGAAATCAAAAAATTTTCATCAAATTCTACTAGGTGGTTGCAGAGATATCTTTGTTCAAAATTCAAATAGTTTTGGTGCAGCTTCAATTTAGTTAGGCATTCAAAACTTTGAACAAAGTTATTTCTGCAACTACTTAGTCGAATTATTGCAGAGATATCTTTTTCAAAATTCAAATAGTTTTAGCATAGCTTCAATTTAGTTAAGTATTCAAAACTATGAATGAAGATATCTCTGCAATCTTCTAATAGAATTTGATAAAAATTTTTTATTTCGATTCTACAAATACTTAGAATTAAAATAAAAAAATTTTTATTGAATTCTACTAAATGGTTGCAGAGTCAAAAGTAAAAAATTTTTCAAAATAGACATTTTTTCTAACTAATCATCGCCTTTCGATTTTGACCAATCATCACATATATCACATGATTCAGCTTTGCATTAGATGATTCTTAAAATTGAATGATGCATAATAAAATGTGCAGATTTCATATGAATTTTTACTTTGGAATGTGTTTTAAATCTGTGACTATTAGATAGTTTCAAGAAGAGTAAACCTAGTGATAATCTTGGATTATATAACCTCAATATAATCACATATAATTTTGATTGGTCAAAAAAGTAAACAAATATTAGGTAATATTTATGGAATTGGATGATGCTAAAATTCACGTGACCTTGTATTATTTAATTTCCTAAAATTTCTGAATCTAGTATAACCAATTAACCTATATAATCAAAACAACTAAATATTTTTATCTCATGGTTAGGGTTAGGTTTAGGGTCAACATTTTGTACTAGGTTATATCGATTATGCTAATAACATTGGATCTTCAAACATATTACTATATTATATATAAGTTCAATCTGTTATTCAATATAATATAATAACAAACTTATGACAAATTTATTTCAGATTTATGACAGATAATGATGTAATATTGCATATTCCAAATAATATAAAAAATTTTGATTGGTTAATAATCAAACCTTTACTTCAATTTGAATAAGTCTTGTGCAAATATTGTTGTAGTCTTGTAGTAATAGGGAAGTAGAAGTCAAAGATAAAAGAGAGAGTTTAGGTGTAAGGAGAGAAAACATAAATAAAGGGGCATCCAAAATAATGTTATACAAAAAGGAGGAGGGGTCTGACAAAATATAACATTTTTCCTCTTAAGTAAGGGGAGTCAAAAAAATATAATGCAATTTTTTTAGAAAAAATCGTCTAAAATCTGATCCTGTTGTCCAAATTTAATGATTTTAGTACCATTCGATTCGTCTTGGTGAGTGAAGTTGACTGGTACCAATTTTATTTTATTTGGATCACTGGATCAAAAGTTATTGACTGAATACTATTGGTTATTATGCTTTCTTATAAACTATAAAATCAATAGTTTTTTGTGAATACTATTGATCCAGTGATCCAAATGAAATAATTTTGGTATCATCGGATCCGTCTCACTGAGACAAATCGAATAGTACCTAAATCATCCAAATCAGATCACTGTGTCACAATATATTCAAGTTTTTGTAAAATTTTATATATAAATATACAGATTTTGAAAATTTTTTTATATAGTAGAGATAGGGTCAAGCGCTACTATAAGGGGGTACATAACATTATTTATAGATGCCCACTAATAAGTGACAATAAAAGAGGCTAGGCGTAAGGTAAGAAAACATAGTAGAAGATATAAGCAGATCCA
The DNA here is from genome assembly GCA_003550325.1 of Gigaspora rosea. Classification (NCBI taxonomy): domain Eukaryota; kingdom Fungi; phylum Glomeromycota; class Glomeromycetes; order Diversisporales; family Gigasporaceae; genus Gigaspora; species Gigaspora rosea. The sequence goes on along the minus strand of QKWP01000219.1, from coordinate 84,287 downwards.
AACCAAAAAAAAATAAATAAATAAAACCCTAATAAAAAATAAAATAAAAGAAAATCCAAAAAAAAAGTAAAATAAAAAAACCCTCCAAAAAAATAAAAATAAAAGAAATTCTAAGAAAAATAAACAAAGTAATCATATGTCAATAAATTTGTAGATGCTTGCAGCACATTGTAAGTTGAAACTTAATTTGGAATTTATAAGTAAATGATCAAATAATATATATATTTAATAAGAGTGCTAATATTTATTTGGTAATATTTTGAGGGTGGGGGTCAAGAAAAATCTTATCTTAGTTAAATTTGATTGGACAAAATTCTATTTATAGATCTTACCTGGGTAGAGGATAAGCCCCTATAGTAAATAAATATTAGGTAATAAATATCAGCACCCTAACAGTAAAGTTAGCAACAAATAATTTAATATATAGAAATATGAAACATAAGGAAGTTTCTATAGAAAATGTGAAGGTATATTGCATTGTACTGCATTTATCTTTATTTTTGGCTAAAAATTAAAATTTTTTCTTCAAAAATATTCATAGAATTCACTACCAGATCTTCTTTAAAATGATTTGTCTCCAAGTTATAACTATCTTATTCAACAATTTACTAAGTTGCCTCTATGTCAAACTGAAAAAGGTTTTGAGATACCTTAGTTTGAGGTTAATGTACTTATAAATGTCACTCTTATAGAAGATGTTAAAGCATAGTTTGTTGCTTTTAAAGAGTATTCAAAGACAATAATGTTACAAACAAATGGATATAGTGTTAAGAGTAAGAGAGTAATTTTTGGGAGTTATAGCATTGTATTTATAGTAAAAAGGTTAAAAATAAGCAGAGTAATCCTGAAATTAAATGAACACAAACAACTTATAATAGAAATATTTATTTTTTGGCAATTATGGATCTGAAATTACAATATTGTAATATGTCTAATACTTATCCTTTAGAAGTCAACCTTGTTTTTAAACATAACCATGTTATCCATTTAGCTAAAGCACTCAGCTTTTGTCATGTTCAAAAAAAAACAGTTGCAAAATATATGCAATTATTTCATAATGGCTATTCTCCACAACCGCTTTGTATATGTATGAAAAAGAACTTCATATTTCTATTTCATCAAGTAAAGAACTTATTAAAGCTCTTGCTAACCATTCTATTAATCCAAATTACAATTTTGTTAAAAATCTTTTTACTACTATTGTAATTCTCAACTTGGTAAAAGAAATGAATCATTAATGTTTCAACATTTAAATAAAGAAGTTGAGAATTACAATACTTCTAGTCACAGTCAAGCAGTTTTACAAGAATAAGATTCTCAAACCAGGAAGTCATTTATCTTTGTGTAGTTACAGGATTAATGAATTGAGTACATGAACACATTATGCAAATGGGTAAAATTTGTTATATCAATGCTTCTGCATTATTTGAACAATTAAATACTTTAATTACCTTTTTATACTAGTTGTATTGCAGGTGCTTTGCCATTGGGCTATTTATAATATTCAATAAGTATGAAACTACTATTGAAAAGTCAATAAATCTTTTAAATACTATTTTACCAAAACATGCAAACTATTTTAACAGATGATTCAGCTACTGAACAAAATGCAATAGCATGATGTTGGCCACAATCTAATCAACTTTTATGTACATTTTACTTTCTTTAAGCATTTTGGTGCTAGTTCTTTAAGTATAATATTAACAAAGAGCACCATGTATTAATTATGAATAAAGTAAAAAATTTTTTATACACAAATGACAACTGAAATAAATAATCATTATCAAAAACTAAGAAATGGTTATCAACAATATCAATTACTCAGAGGCATTTGAAACTTCTTTGAAATCGTTGACAGAATTGGGTGCATTTATTTCAGTCTGGTCTTTTGTTGCGTGATAACTATACTAACATCTACATAGAGTATAGCTTTGGGCTTTTTAAGGATATAATTTTTGGAAGGACTTAGGTATTCAATCCAATTTAGGTTTTTAGTTTATTATAGGAAATATAGAAAGGTTTTATGAATACCGATTGCTCAGGTTCACACATAATCATGCAGGTCATATGAAAATTGCAAACCAATTTTTTTGTTCTAGTTGAGAAAATATTGATGCAGATTCAATTAAAAAATTAGCCAATAATGATGAATATTAGGTTTCTAGTATTAAAACAAATCTTACCTATATTGTTAATAGTACAATTGGACCTGCAGTTGTTTAGTTGGGCTAACAGAAGCACATTGCAAACATCAAGGTGCAGTGGCAGTTAAATATCACATAGGCGCAATAAATATTTTACCTGCAATAACAGTTAATGACTATAGAGTTTACTCCTATATTGCAACTAGCAAGTAATACTGTAATTATAAAAAGTTTGTTATAATTTATTAACTTGCTAATTTTAATTTTTATTTAGTCTTGAATACAATAGATCATTTATTTTATGCAGTATTGCATACAAAATCTATTATAGTTAGAAATTTAAATTTATTACAAAATTTATCTACAAATAATACGATATTGAAAAGGTATAGATTTTACTATAAATTATACTATTTGGTCAAATAATTTATAATGTTAACAATAGAGTCTTTGTTAACAAAACTCCTCAATTTATAAATTTATAGCTAAATCTTAATTTTATTTTAAAAAAGATTTGGCTATAAAATTTATAAATTGAGAAGTTTTGTTAATAAAGACCCAAAAATTATTTATATATAGAGAGTCAAGCAATTTATTAGAAATTAAAGAATTGGAACACCAAGATATTAATCTATTTGAAATTGAAGAATCAGAACACCAACCTGAGAATTTGCCCAAAATTGAAGAACTGGAATATCAAGTTAATAATTCACTTGAGACTGAAGAGTCGAGTTTGTTAAGAATTGAGGAATCAGATCATAATTTGTTTATTAATTTTTTGGAAGAAAATTAAATAAAATTATGAAAGTTGGGATTCTCAATTATGCAAGGCATTGGATAAATTTTCAGCACAATATAAAGCTGCTAAATCTTGATCAATTCCATGATTAACTTCTTTTTTTTATGATGTTAATCATAATTCAGACCCTCTGGCACATATTAAAGGTGGCAAAAAGATCCCTGTTCAAGTAGAATCTGTGAAGTAACGAAAAAATAAAAGCATAAGTGTTAAATGGAGGTACTCAAAAATTAGAAAAATTAATGAAAATGATGATCCACATAATATTCCTAAATGTAAAGTAAGAAGGATTGGTAAAAAAGAACATAATTTGAGTAGAAATGTTATAAGTAACATTTTAAACTATAATGTAAAATTTAAGATTAGTTCAATAGAATCTTAAATGCAAAAGCTAATGTTTTATATTTAACAAGGTTATTAAAATCAACCAGTTGGTACATATAATTTTGCTAAGTCAATTTCTCAAGATTTTTTTCATTTAATTACTTACAAGATTTTTGAATTGAGATTATATATATTTTATATAAATTATAATAATGAAGCCAATATCTAATTGAAATATGCATTAATAGTTTATTTAAGCGTAAATAACTCTTTGTCACTTCCCGATTATGCTTTAACATTTCTCAAGTACTAGTACGATCACGTTTTTTGTGTAACATGAAATGTGTATAGGGATGGTTTCCTTCAACTTTTTTGATGTCGCTTATTCTGATTTTTGCAAAAACCTTTTTTAGCAGGAATAATGATTTTCATTTATTCGTTTTTGGAAAGAGTTAAAATTTTTACATACCAAATATGTAATATATATATAAATCACTGTTATGATGTAAGGCTGGCGTCACTGATTATAATCTCTCATTATGATATTAACGATGTTAATTTAATTTTTACATACCGTATATATATAATATAATTTCATATGCAAATCACTCATTATGATGCAAACTGGCGTCACTAATTATTTTACAGTACGATCACATTTCTTGTGTAATATGAAATGTGGGAAGGATGGTTTCTGATCGACTTTTTTAATGTTTGCTATGCTGATTTTTGAGGGGTTATGGTGATTCTGACGATATGGATGACAATATGTGCATGTTAATGTATATTGAACGATAGTGTAGGAAATATATACCAGTACGATCAAATGAAATGTGGAGAGATAGTTCTGTTCAACTTTTTGGTGTGCTATATTTTTTCCTATTTTGGAAGTTACTATGTTCATCATATTTTTTTCCTATTTTAGTAGGTATTGGAAAATATCATATGTTACATGTAATTGCTTCATTGTACATATGTGTGAAGAAATTGTCATCGTGGAAAAATTACATACGTCCTATACGTGTGTGTGCGCATGATATATACCAGTAAGATTACGGTTCTTCTGTAACATGAAATGCGAAAAGATGGTTTCCGTTCAACTTTTTGATGTTCGCTATACTGATTTTTTCAAGAATCTTTTTTTTAAGGTAGGGCAGTGGTTTTCATTTTTCTAATTCATAGAAGGGTTATGTGATTCTGATAGCACAGGATGACAACACGTGCATGTGTAAATGATGGTGTGGGAAATATATTCGTAATTGTGTGTAAATATGTTGTGATCAGGTGGATACTGATCTCATTACGTACTTATCAAAAATCGATTGCTATTGGTTATAAAATATTTTTGGCACTTTGCCGTTTTTGATTTGCTATATCCAAAAACCGTAAGACCATGAGAATATTTAAAATATGAACAATTATGACGATCTATTTATTTGCATGTTTATGTCATAATAAATTTGTCATAATTTGTAATTGATCTATCACTATGAATTAATTTTTTTTTAAAAAAAAATTGACTTTCATTTGTTATGCGCACTTTGTGTTCGAGATTTAAAAGATTGACTTTTATTCGTTATGTGCACTTTGTATTTTTGAAATTAGATTGAGATATGGACAACATTAATATATACTGTGTATCGCCAGAATAGTAAGGGTTATAGCAGTAAATTTTGATAGAAGCTATAATAATTTCAACACGAACTAACTCCGCCCCAACCACATATTGTGTTATTAGAATAACGAGCAAGTATTGTATAAGAACTTTTTACAGTAATTTTTGATAGAAGCCACAATAATTCGTTGTTAGCTCAAGCTTTAAACATATTATATACCAAGTAAAGTTTGTTAAGAATTTTTTTTAGTAATTCACAATAGAAATTGTGATAATTCTAATACATACTAATTCACCTTTTCACTATTACCGACATAAACTAAAATGGCACATCCATAATTACATGCTGCATGTTGTGAGAATGGCGAGTATTGGGTATAAGTTAAAAACCACTAGCAACACCACTATATAATTAAACCAATGTCTTTTAATAGTGCAAGGCTCTTGAACCTTGAATTGGTAGGCGTGGTTGATTTGGTCCGGGTCTGACGTTCTTTTAGGGACTTACTGATGTCCAATTGAAAATGGAAAAAAATTGCCCGATTGGACATAGTGACTTGCCATCCCTGAAGATAAGCATTTCTTGTGAATAGTTCTTCAGTTTGTTCAAAATTCACTCTATTTAATAATTCTTCTTTATTTTAGTTGCAAAGGTTGAAAGGCTCTAATGTAATCGTTAATATTATTATCGATAATCACGTGATCAAGGACGAAGCAGGTGATTAATCTAACAATGGAATGGATTAAATTGTTTGATAAATTAAGTAATCAAAGTTAATCGATTTATGTTTTTGTGTAATTCGATCTTTCTCTCTTTAATTAGTACTAAACAGAGTTCAAAACATGGGTTATGAAGTCACAAGCTTTACTTAGAATAACGAATATTCTAAGGATGCATGGTAATTATAGTATGTGATTTACCCCGCATACCTAAACGCTAAAAGAAAAAATACACACAACAAAAAAAAAAAATTAAAAACAAGAACAAAAAAAAACATACAAAAAGTACAAAAGCTGATCGTACTGGTCCTGCGCCGCGTCATGCGCTGCGCAGCTACCCTAATTTATAAAGCTAGTTACATTTGATTTTAAATTAATTTATTACTTTTCTAAAAAAGTTTGACATTTTATTGATTTAAGAAAAAAAAAAATTGAAATTATACTGTACTATCAATGTAGAGGGTTGTCAAAATCTTCGGATTCTGTTAGTGAATTATACTTTTTTTCAAATTCGTTTCAGAATTCGATCTTATTAGAAAATCGATACTTGGAAAAACTTATTATATAACTGGTAAATATAAAGTATAAAATAGATAAATAATTGGAAATTAATGTTTTTATATTGAGAAAATTTATTTCACGGCACTCTATTTTTTATTTTTTAAAAAAAAACTTCGGATTTTTATCTAGCCTAATTTTCATTATTACTCTATATTTAGTATACTCTAACCAAATAAAAGAAGTTTATTCAACATACAGTACATCGGTACATATGGAGATCTTAAATTTTATATGGTTACACAGCATGATTTTTGATATAGTTTGATCCGTATCATCTGATTTTGTTTATGCTCTTCTGACCAATCAAAATTCTCAGGTGATTATATCGAGGGTGACACAATTCGTGTTAATCACTGGGTTCACTCTTCTCCGACCATTATGAATTTAAAAATTAGCTACAAATAATTTATTATATAAATTTCACTGTCCGTAATAACTATCCGTAGTTTTTTGTTGCAAGTGCTATATATTTATAAGTTATTTGTCATGCAACGATTAATATCCTGAAATTTGTTCTGTCGGGAGCAAATGATTGGCTGACACGTGCCGCTACGCGGCACGTTTCGACCAATCATTTGTTCCGATAGAACAAATTTTGTGATATTTATCATCGCATGATCCAATATCGATGTTATCGTGAAATTATGATCATGATTTAAAAGTTTGATTGGCTAACTGAGTTTTAATTTTGGATTATTGTGAATACGTAATAACATAGAAAAAATAACAATAAGAAATTTTTTCATGATTATATGAGTTTGCACGATAATATACTGTATTACTGTATTATCAATATTAAGATGATTGAGATTTTGATAATTGAAAAAATTTTTTATAGTAATTAAATTTAATACAAATTCTAATAAACTTGATTAGTAAAAAAAAATTTGGTAATGGAATCCTAAAATCACGCTAATTATATATATAATTCATCTGTTATATAAAATATTGGAAGGTTTAAAATTTGATGTACTACATAAACACACTTAATTGGTCTAATTGCCAACTAAATCCGAGCTGTAAAAAAAGAAGGAAACAAAGAGTTATGCAAAAGACAGTATTGCCGCGTCATGTAACCATTTGTGCAACCGTTTCCTATTTATAAAATCAACTTCGTACCGTACGTACGTACATACTATTTTTGACCGAAATGGGAGAGAAATTCTTTGAAAAACTTTCAAATAATTATCTTGAACTTCTTGATGATAAAGAAGATTTCAATGTAATTATTAAAATAGGAGAGTCATCAAATGCAAGTATATTTCAAGCACATTCAAATATTTTAAGATATAGATCTTTGTATTTTCGTAACGAATTAGCAAAAACCTGCAAAGATAATAGTAATATGAAAACAATTAATTTAAAACATACTTCTACTGAACAATTTGATGTCATTATTAAGTAAGTTATATAACCCATTTATCATAACATTTATTATATGCGCAAGAATTAATCTTGCAAAATTTATTACTTTAATGCAGATATATTTACGGAGGAGTAATTTTACTAGAAAATCAAGATGCATCATTCATTTTTGATCTTTTAATTATGGCTAATGAGTTTCTTCTTGAAGAATTGACTACATTCCTTGAAAAGCACTTGATTGAAGAAAAATCTCACTGGCTTCGTTTACATTTTGCACAAATTTATCAAAAAAGCTTTCAAAATAATCAATTTCAAAATTTGCAAAAATGGTGTGATGATTTTTTGGCAAAATATCAAAAAAGATTTTTGACGCTGAAGATTTTACATTAGTTCAAGAAAATGCACTCATTTCACTTATTAAACGAGATGATTTACAAATGGAAGAAGTAAAAATTTGGAATTATATCATTAAATGGGGAATTACACAAAATCACGACTTACCACAAAGTGGACCAGAAAATTGGACTAGCGAAAACTTTCTAGCTTTAAAAACTACATTACAAAATTGCTTGCCTCATATCCGTTATTTTCAAATACCTATAGATGATATTGTTGATAATATAGAACCATATCAAACAATCCTAGAAAGAGATCTTTGGAAAGACATAATGAAAAGGATTACCAATCCAAATCGGAAAATATCATCAATCATTCTTCCACCTCGAATGGAACCATTTTCAGCAGTTATTAATGAAGAACATGCAGCCGAAATTGCATCATGGATTGATAAAAAAGCTAGACCATATTCAATAAAAAATAATCCATATAGTTTTAAATTACTTCTTCGTGGAACTAGAGATGATTTTACTGCCGCCACATTTTGGAAATTATGTGATAAGCAAGAAAATACTATTGTGGTAATGAAGGTTAAAGGTACTGATGAAATTCTTGGTGGTTATAATCCTATAAAATGGGATAAATCAATTGGTAACTGGACAGAATGCAATGATAGCTTTATTTTTTCTTTGAAAAATGGCGTTGTACAAACTTCTATTTTAAGTCGTGTGAAAAATACTAAATATGCAATTCATAATTCTTTTGGTCCACGGTTTGGTGTTTTTCGTGCTGAAGGTGATCTTCGTATGAATACTAATTTTGATCGAAATGGATGTGTATGTAGGCAATATGCATATGAAATAGCAATTAGAAATACAAAAGATCCGTTTTCAGTATCTGAATATGAGATATTCCAAATTCAAAAAATGAATTAAGTACAATTACTAAACTTTAGTCTTATTTAATTTGGGAGCTTCAAATTTATTTCATTCAAATTAATTATTATTTTTTAAGGAAACTATCAAAGAATCTTATTTATATGCTCTTTTTATATCCATTGATCTTTAAAATTCTTAAATAAATTAAAGTTTTTAAGCACTTCTTTAATAAAATTTCATATAAAGAAATTATGATAGAATTATTCATAACTGCAGACTTTTATATAATAAATGAAAGTTTATATTTTTCTATTTTAATCTCATATTCGTAACAATAACAAAGCCAGTATATCCATCTGGATTATTCATATCTCCCAACTCTATAATATCGCACAATAATAGCATATAGATAATTGATTTTTAATAAACTTCATTTTTTAGCCAATAATAGAATGGAAATATCGTGACAGCGAAGTAATTGGTTGAAATTGAAGAAATTTGAATCCAAACGTAATTATTTTCGAGTAATACGTACAGTAATTATTTGATAATATTTTGCTCATTGGTTATGTTCTTGATTAATTTCGGATGGACATTCATATAACCGCCTAGTATTTTTATTATTAAATAAATTCGGCAAGTTGTTCTTAAAACTCTTTGTTAAAACGCCACGTCATACCTCTGGCAAGTTAACTAAATTTGCATATTTAAATCATCTACTGTAGTAATTTGTGTATTAAGTTTACCTATGACACTGTTAATGAAAAGAAATTATACTCTCAAGTTTGTAAAAGCACTAAAATTTTCTCGGGAATTAAAAGGAAAGAATTGTATGCTGTAATGCGAAAGGAAGCACATTAATTAATTCATCTTAATAATCTATATATATATATTTTATGATCCATTTTATATAGGCATCGTTTGCCTATTTCGAGTTTTTTCGGTACGTATGTACGTACCTGGATTATATAATAATAAAAAAGTGAAATCAGAGGCTGTATAGTTGATCCGATCCTGCTCACCTCACCGATACTCATTTTGTAACAAAACACTTCATCGACAATCAATTCATCGACATGTTTATTTTACAAACATTTAAATCACCGACAATTAATTCACAAACATGTTCATTTCACCAACATTTAATTCGCCGATAATTGCTTCGCCAGCAAGCCTAATTCGGGTAATAATTTTGTGATAATCGCACCGTATTATTAAACACTAACCTAAGTTAGAGTTGGGTTAGTGTTAAGGTTAGAAGATAATATGTTTTAGGCAGATTTGCAGTGAATTAAGCTTGTCGGTGAATTAAATGCAAGTAAATTAAGTGTCGGTGAAATAAACAGGTTGGTAAAAATGAACATGTATGTGAATTAATTGTCGGTAACTTACTGTTGTTCTCATAAATTCTGGACAACTGAAATATTTAATTTCATTGAATATATTTTGCCTGTAATTGTGGTGTTTAGATTTCTTGCAATGGTGCAGGAAATTTAAAAATCTCAATCTCTCTGTATTGCATTTACTGGTAGCGCGTGGAATTTCTTAAATGATCAGGTGAATGAGGAATTCTCAATTCTTTTGCATATTATAATATGTGCTAAATAGTAAATTCCACGCATACTAAAATAAGCCATTGCCAAATTTAGCTTAGCCCCAATGTGATAGTTTACCTTTATTCTATATAAAGTGATTAAGATTTTTAGATTTCATTCACCGTACGTACATATTTTCAAATAAAGTTTACATAGCATTGCATACATCTTATTACCGAATATGATAAAAAATTTCTGGGGCATGCTCAAAGCGAACTGATAATCCATATAGAATTTTTTGACGAAAATCTTTTCCGTTTTAGTCTAAAAGGAAATGTGGCTGATCACGAGTAAGATTGCAACCAATAAATAAGATACTCACCGCTAATCATAAACTTTATTGGAAGTGATCTGCTGCATGCCGACGAAAAAAGCTTAGAATTCTTGAGGGGTTACACCAAATTTAGAGTACAACGTAAATACGTACGTATGTACTAGTACCACAGGTATAACAATAAATCTTTTCGAGCGGGGCTACTGTAACGGTTGATTAGGAGAGCGGTTAAAACAATATAGACAATAGTGCCAATTTACGCTCCAACCGTGTACGGTGAGAGAGATATAAATATATTTATATATAGGTCACGGGGTATGATTAGAGGCGGATATATAAGTTATGTAGAGGGTTGGTGGGATCGAAATGGGTATCACGGGATTTAGGGTGTCGATGCAGAGGTTTAAGAATTTCCCGCGGTGCAGGAAGGTTATAGGTACTATAAGCTGAAACTGGTGAAACTAAAAAAACAACGTTTATCGGACAAATATCTAAACTAAAAGATTTTACTCTAGACCTATCGGTAGGCCGATATGCATCACGTGTATTATTTCGCAGATTAACCAAAACGGGTTTATATCGAATTCGAGTCTTAATAAAGCCGAAGTCAATTCAGTCCGTCGAATTGAGTTACGAAAAGGGTTATTAAAGTTATAAGTCGAATTCAAAGATAAGCATAATTTCGGTATTCAAAGAAAGATATGATTTATTTAATAATAATAAGGGAAGTCTTTTTTTTACATCGATAGGAACTTAATTAATTTTTCTTGGCCTTGAACTCGGTGGCCTTTATATACATTTTGAATTCTATCTGTATTTACGCGGCTTGGACTATACTATCTCTATAATAGCTACATTTACGCTGCCCTGGCTACGTTTACGCTGCACTGGCTACGTTTACGCTGCGGGCTTTGCTAACTTTCATTGCCCATCAAGTTTAAACGACTACGTATACGTATCCATCCCCACGCCTTAATGTGGCCAAAATGATATTCATGTGCTTAAGCCACCAAGCCACCATTTAGTATGAATTATTTACATCGGGGAATAATACAAATAAGGAAAATGTTTACAATTTTGAAAATTAAATTTTTAATTCGTTACACTACTTTGCACAAATTAAATTTATACTTTCCTAGTTACAAGAATTCTTTCAAAAATCTTTGGTGTGATATGCAATTTTTCTAAATATTTTCTAAATATTTTCCAAACTTTTAAATTACCTGTGAATGAGATACGAAGATATTTGGAAAATTGCATATCACACCAAAGATTTTGAAAGAATATTTGTAAAAAAAGAGTTATTGTTCTATCCGTGCACGATACATACGTACGCTCGTACGAGTTAAAATGACGGCTCGCGAGAAGACACAAAAATACCAGACAACAAATCAAAGTACATTATCTCGGCAAAATGAAATTGAAAATTTTGAGATAAAAAAGATACCGCTAATCATAAACTTTATTGGAAGTGATCTACTGCATGCCAACGAAAAAAGCTTAGAATTCAATAAAAAATCTTGAGGGGTTACACCAAATTTAGAGCACAACGTACGTACGTACGTATGTATTAGTACCACAGGTATAACAATGAATCTTTTCGAGCGGGGCTACTTTGCACAAATTAAATTTATACTTTCCTAGTTACAAGAATTCTTTCAAAAATCTTTGGTGTGATATGCAATTTTTCTAAATATTTTCTAAATATTTTCCAAACTTTTAAATTACCTGTGAATGAGATACGAATATATTTGGAAAATTGCATATCACACCAAAGATTTTGAAAGAATATTTGTAAAAAAAAGGGTTATTGTTCTATCCGTGCACGTTACATACGTACGCTCGTACGAATTAAAATGGCGGCTAGCGAGAAGACACAAAAATACCAGACAACAAATCAAATTACATTACTTCGGCAAAATGAAATTGAAAATTTTGAAAAATAAACACAAAACAAACTCTGGGACATGGAACCCTAAAAAAGAAGTATATACTTTCAGCTATCCTCATACTGTAACAAACAGTTACATACGCACGTTTTCTCTAAATGAAACCTACAGCTTGTATTCAGGAGAGCTGCATTTCAAAGCAAACATTTCTGCAACTCCCGACATTTTATTGTTACAAAGATTTTTTTTTAATCACATTACAGATTAACAATTATTTTATAATTTGATCGTAATTTAGCTAGACCTGCAAAATAAATTTTGGAATAAAAATGTAAGTATCTAATTAAAATATAGTGGTCAAGAAAAGTGCGCATGTTTAGAACTTATTATCAAGGGAATATTTCTTGACAGAAATTCACTTCTGGAGTAATAAGTTTTATATCGACTATTTTAACTAGTTAATAATTGATCAACTATTCAAGTGCTTCGTATCGAAGCATGTGGATGTCTTTAAACTTTTCAAATATAAATTAAGGGAATTGATATTCGTGTCCTCAAATCTAATATTCATGCTCCCCATAAATTAAAATTATTTAAACTTTGAATAAAAATATCTCGGTAACCGCTAGGCCAAATTCGATAAACGAATTCCTATCAAAATATAAATTGCGCAGAAATTTTTTCAAATCTTGAGCGATGAACCACCAAGCCAAATTCGATGAACATTTTTTTTATTTGAATTCTACATATCAGTAGAATTCAAAAAAAAAAAAAAAAAAAAAAGGTTCATCGATTTGACTTAGTAGTTAAGACGCAATCGTTCAAAATTTGAAAAATTTCGGCAAAACTTCTATTTTGATAGACATTTTTTTAAAACTTTGAGATGATATCTTGACAGCTATTAAGTCAAATTCGATAAACTTTTTTTACTTCTACAGATTCTTAGAATTAAAATAAAAAATGTTATCCAATTTGGTTTAGTGTCTGACGAGATATCGATCGAAGTTTTGAGAAAAATTTTGTCGCTGCTACTATTTCGATAGAAGTTGTTTTTAAACTTTTGAGCGAATGTGTCTCGATAATCATCGAGCCAATTTGAACTTTTTTTTCTGAATTCTACATTCGTAGATTTTAAATAATAAATGATCGAATTTTGGCTTGATGGTTTTTAAAATAATTTCTCACAAAGCTTAAAAAATTTTTAATTTACAGGGGAGTATGGATATCAAATTTGGGTACAAATGTTAATTCGCTAAATTAATTAAGGTTATTTCCGAAAAATAAATACAATTCTGTACTTTAATATTAACGTATACTGTACGTACATTGTAGGTTGGAAGAGTACATAATATTACTTGAAATGTTGAATTCTCAATTAACGATTAACCCAAATGATGCTTTCTTATTGAATTATCGTGGAATGATTTACCAGGCGATAGGCTTGTATGAAGAATCAATCGCTGATTTCAGTAAATCATTAGAAATTGACCCAAATGACATTACATCATTGAGCCATCGTGGAGTAACTTATCAAAAGATGGGATTATATGATGAAGCACTAGCTGATTTTGATGAATTTTTAGAAATTATGCCAAACAATTTTATAGCACTGAATAATCGTGGATCAGTTATGCAAATGATGGGCATGTATGAAGAATCACTTATTGACCTAACAAGATCATTAGAAATAAATCCAAACTATGCAAATACACTGCAAATTCGTGGATTAACGTACCAAAAGATGGGCAGTTATGAAGAATCGCTTTTAGACTTCAACAAATTATTAGTAGAAATCAGTCCAAATGATGCAACCGGGTTGAATCATCGTGGATTAACATATTATTATATGGGAAGAGATGAAGAATCGCTTAATGACTTTAATAAATCATTAGAAATAGAATATGATGTCACAACATTAGCTAATCGTGGCGCAACATACTTAAGGATGGGCAAATACGAAGAATCACTTGTTGATTTAAATGAATACTTAAAAATCTATCCAAATGCTGCCAAATCTTTGTGTATCCGCGGGATAATTTACCAAAAATTAGGAAAATATGAAGAATCGCTTATAGATTTAAACAATTCATTACGGATAGATCCAGAAAACGAAGAAACATTAGATAATCGTAGATTAACATGTCAATATATAAACGCAAATTTAAATGAGTCATTTGAATCATTAGAAATCAGTTCAAATGATACTATGGAAGTATTTAATTATAGAGGTGAGGTCATTCAAACTTATAATATTAATGGTTTATTAACTTACTTTATAGACATACATATCTCATATATCATTTTGTTTATATACAAAGGCACTGGCGTAAGCTGGTATGATTCTGAATTGTTTCGGTCAAAACGTCCAATTCCGCAATGTGAATTATTCTACTTTGAAGTTAAAATTATAGATAAAGGAGATAATGGGTATGTAGACTCGTCACTTATTCAGGAATATTACTACTATAACTATAACTTTTTATTAATTCGTTTTTTTTTTTTTTTAGAATAATTGGAATTGGATTTTGCACAGAAACAGCTGCTCCAAAGGCAATGCCTGGTAATTGTAAACCTTCTAAAATTTCTTATTAAGTATAAATATGCTTATTTATACTATCATTATTTATAGGATGGGGAGAATACTCCTGGGGTTATCGTGGTGATAATGGGAAAATTTTTTGCCACTCAAGAGGTGGCAAGTCATATGGGCCGTTATTTACTACTGGCGATATTATTGGGTGTTGTTTAAATTTTAGGCTTAATATTATATTCTACACAAAAAATGGAGTAAATCTAGGTAATCATTATTTCAATTAAGTAATTTATGAATTAAAGTGATTTAATATATTGTGTAATTTAGGAATTGCCTTCAAAAATTTTAAAATGGAAAATAAAACATTATATCCTTGTGTTGGGCTGAGATCGGAATGCGGATCTGTTGAAATGAACTTTGGTAGTAAAAAGTTTAAATATAAAGGTAAAACTTTTATTTGTAATATGTATTTTCTTATAATTTTCTTTTACTCATTCATTTTTAACAACCTCATTATCATGCGAATAGCAATAACTGATTATGATATTAAAGATAAATTATTTAAAGAAAAATGGAATAGAGTTTTTAATATGTATAATGATGAATTATTAAGTAAGCAGGCGGATGCGCTCGCTGAATTAATAGATGCATCGAAAGTTGATCCAATGTATAGAGGAAAGACTTATTTCATTACGGGCTCATATAATGAAGCACTTTCGGCTTTAGATGAGCAGCTAGAAATTGAACAAAATAATACATTTGCACTAAGATATCAGGGAGAAACTTTATACATGATTGAAAGATATGAAGATGCACGTGATTGTTTTGAAAAATTACTATTGTTAAACGATGCGTGGGCATTAATGCCAGTGATGAAATTACCAGGAAGTAAGTATAATGCTCATTAATATTCTTATGTAATTATAATTTCATAAATTAACATTTATCGATCTCATAAATTAGATGGTGAGCATAACTTCAATATATTTAATAATTAACTTGCATTAATAATATTTTTTCTAATTTGTTATAATTTACCAGGAGGTGAGTAATAATTTTAAATTTGCGATTTACTAAATAAACTATTTTATTGCGAATTCATAGTCTATTCAATCATCGCTATATAAATTAATAAGACAGTAAGTGTTCAACTCCTAGCATTAAAGTTTGGAAATAGTGATATGCTAGAACTAGCATTAAATGACCAAAGTAGAGGACATCAGGAAAATTAAATAAGTAAATCTGCGAAAAATCTTTAAAAATTCAAAAATTTCATAATTTGAAAATTTTGCACAGAATTGTATTTAATTTCTGTGATTATAGCTACTGAGTCTGAAGTTTTGCACAGATTTTCATTTAACTAATTATTTAATTTTTTGCAAATCTGCACCAAAAAAATTTTCCTAATGGATTTATAAAGCATGACTAACAAAGGTTACATTTATTGATGTGCTTAGGGTTACGGTTAATATTTTATATAAACGATGTCGTGCCTGGATTTACACTTTCCTGAAGCTGTAAATTCAAATGCTGAAGGTGCAACTTCAGGAATGTGTTCAAGTATTGTTTTAACAATTGTAATATGCAGGGATCATAGGATTATTTACCGCACTAGTTGCAAATAACGATAATATTGATAGACTAAGAAATATTTTATATAATTGTAGCAAAAACGTATCGACTTTCGTTTATTTATTATTTTAGAACTGTTTTAGACAATGTACCAGGATTCTGAAACCCTAATAGAATTTACTGTTTAAAGGAATCTTTACTTTGTAACACTAGCTATAACATATTTTGGTTTCATTTGATGTTATTACCCTGGCTATTGTCATTATGACTTTTTTTTATCCGATTTTAGTCTCAATTACTATATTATGAGATAATTATAAATTCAAAATTTATTACATTTATGCATAAAATCGGACTTAGGCTTAAAATTAGTGCTAAATACCTTTCTTGTTTCATAAACTTTTAGGAAGTGAGTATAAGTTTTAGCGAAGTTCATTTTCGAAATCAGAACTAATTAATGAACTAAATAGTACCTCTTGTTGATTTTATGATAACCAGCGAGTAGGTATAAATTTCAGAAATTTCCTGAAAAATTGATACTCGCTATAATATTTTCGAATAATTGTATAAATTAGGTTGTGAGTATATATAATTCTTTAAATTTTAATTTACAAGTAATATTGTAATACTTACACAAATGAATTAAAGAGAGTGAGTATAAATAAAGTTCAACTAATATATTAATTGGTTAAATTAGTTAATAATGCTTTTTCAATTTTTTATAATATTAGAAGGTGGGTGTGAAAGAAACATAACAGCATTTCATAATGAATTAATATTAATAAAAACCTTCGAAAATATTAGTCTGTAAGTATAGATATGTTTATTTATAGATTTTAAAATAATTTAATCTGATAATATTTCTTAAATGATTATAAAAGAGAGTAAGTAAAAAGTTCATTAAAAGTCGATTTTATAACGAATAATAGCTTTAAATAATTATAATCAAACATAAACTAGATGGTAATTATAGAATTTGAATATATCAATTTGTTTATTGGAGTTCCATAGCTAATACTTTGCAAACAAGGACGTGAGTATAGAGTAATTTAAATGATATTTTCAAAGTTAATTATTTGATTTGTAAATCCGGAAAATAATGTTGGGAGTTTTTATTATAAACTTTAAACCTCAATAATATTTTCATATATCAAATAACGAGTTTATGATTAATATACTAATTGCATAAAATTCATAAAACTACTAGTGAGTGAGTATATGATTCGAATATAATTCTGTAATTATTTGTTAAATTTTATCTGATAATTTTTAATGACTTTAAAATTGATAAATTACCAGCGCGTGAGTTAATCATTTATTGAACCGTATTTCATGCTATCATCGTAAATAATAACTCGTAAATTGCATAATCTATTAGTGAGTGAGTATAAAATTCAGCTAGATGCATCTATTAAATCAAAAATTCCACAATAAATTGGATTGTTAATAATATTTTGTTAAATAAATTACAGAGAGTAAGTAGAGATCTATGTTTGTTTACTAAATTTAAATTGCATAATAAATTCATTATTACAATAAATTAATTTCTATATTAGACAGTGAGTATAAATTTCTATTGAAATGTGATATGGGTAAGGGGCACCATCAATTTAATCCCACCACTAGGGTTAGCAATGGAAGTTATCTATTGATAAATTTTTATCAATGGAAAATATTCGTTGACTCCTTTTATTCTACTTACTCCTTGGCTCCATTCATAAATTATTCCAATGAAGCAATGAACCAATGCGATGGGTATTCTCAATTCGTCCAAGGATAAATGTGCCGCCTTGTCTATCACTTATGTTGCAGAAATGTTCACAATCGTAAATCATAATTTAACATTAAAATTTTTAAAATTTTTAAATTAGGAGGTGAAATAAATCGATTATACCTATTATTAGTCTAATTTGTAATAAATACTTTAATTGATTGGATAAATTTCATAAATACCAGCCCGTGAGTGTAATTTCAATTTCCGTAATGTTGTAATAAATTGCATTAATAATAACTTTAATTGATTATTAGTGCGTGAGTACACATCGAATATTCTTCAAATCATTGCAGCATTGTGGTTGGCAACTAATCTCAACCCATTTATATAGTGTGTAAGTTTTTATAGCCTTTCGTGAGTCTAATATATTCCTTGAGACTATAAATTTTCAATAGAATAACCCGTTGATTAACACCTTCGATTATGCACATAAATAAACAACCAGGGAGTAAGTTTGAAAGTTTTTTTAAAATATAACAATATCTTCATATCAGAATTTATAATTAATGCGTAATGCAGTAATTTCTAATTAATTGTACACATTTATTAGTCGGTAAGCATAAAATTTAATCACATAACCATAATGAATAAACACATAATACTTTCAATCATTATATAACACATAAACTTCCAGTGAGTAAGTATAAATTAAAAAGTCTCGGTAATTTTTGTTGATACAACACCATAACAAATAATGTTTGCCTTCATAAATTGCTTAACTATCAGCGTGTAAGTACAAAGTTCAATCATATTATTTTTATAATAAACAGGTATTTTATCTAATTTATTTTATTATATAATTACCTAAACTAGGAGGTAAGTATAAAGCTCAGACACATATATATATTATTTAACACATGATAATATCCTCTAATTAATTGTTTAAATTTTATTTACCAGAGAGTAAGTATAAATTCAATCATAAAATCAGATTTTTATAATGAATTAATTCATGCTAAATATCTATGGTCATGTAAACTAGACGGTTGGTATAAATAGATTCTATATTCGAACATATTAATTATTACTAAAATATTCTTATATAATTTACTTGAACTATCAGAGAGTGAGCATAAATTCATTTGCAAATCGGAATTTATTTTTAATAAATGAGTGATAGAATAATGTGCAATTAATTGAACGATTGCATAAATAGAGTGTGAGTTTAAAGATCTATATTTTCTTCTTTAAACCAGAATTTAATAATGAATTAGAACTAATTAGAGCTAATTGAATTATTTAATTACACAAATTGCCAGGAGGTATAAGTTCACCTACGTTATAGAACATATTGTAATAACTCAATATAATTAATTGACACAATCAATATTTTATATAAATATATCAGGGAGTGAGTATAAAATTTGACTATATTGGCGTGTAAATTGAGATTTACAATAAAAGTTATACAGTAATAAATAATGAATCTCATAATTATTAGAATGTAAGCATAAATGATCAATTATACTTTTAATAAACTACATAAAACTAGGAATTTCTAAATATCGTTTTTCAATAATATAAGTTAGTAGGTGAATATAGAAGCATAAATTCATCTTTATTTATTGAAACCTGAATTTCTGACGAATTAAAGCAAGATAATGCTTTTTTAAATAATTGTATAAAATTGTATAAATATCAGACTGTTAGTATAAAACATGATCATATTTAATATCAGAATTTCTTACATAATGAGCTTAACTAGTGCTAATATTTATTCATATAACTTCATACATTAGCCGGTAAATATGAAATTTAATAATTCAGCAATTATTTATCAGTGTTTCAAAATGGATTAATATAACTTGTTTAATTTACCAGTGAGTAAGTATTAGGCTCAAGTATTGTATACTATTTATTTTATACTAATTAACAACTAACATCCTTCAATTAATTATAAAATGATAAATAATGTCAGTCTGTATGTATAGTATATGGTTAACTATATTCACAATATGTTAATACAACTGACTACATAATTTACTTAATCTATCAGTTTGTGAGTATCAATTCAAATCAGAATTTAAAATGCATAATGGATTCCAAAAAATACTTCATATAATTACATAAATTTCAGCAAGTGAGTATAGGTTTGACTATATTCGTTTATCAAATTAAATGAATTAATTCGAAATATTACAAATTATCAGCATGGTTATGTAAGTATAAGATTCAACTACGTTTATGATTATTCCTCTAAATTATTAAAAAATTTTTTACATTGTGAGTATGTCATTTGTATCTATTATCCAATTTGAACATCAATGATACTATGTCAAATAATTACATAAATTGAATAATTACTAGGCATAATTCTTCAAATACTCAGAGGGTAAGCATAGTATTATTATTTACTAGGTTGAATTAAATGTTAATACTTTAAATGGTTGCTTAAACTAGACGGTGAACTAAAGAATACTTTTCAATCGATTGCATAATTGATAAATTCAGAGAGTAAGTATATAAGGCAATATTATCCGTGAATTCAGTGAATTAAAACGCCTTAGCCCATTAATGATTCACCAATTACATAACTACCAGAAAGTAAGTAGATCATATAAAAATTCAATTATATTCATTAAATTTAGTGAAAAATCAAATCTTAGTCCATACAAATTTATTTCTTGGTTTTCATATCATGAAACTTTTAATTATTCCGGTCGATTGGTTTTTTTTTTAATTTCATATATAAAATTACTTTTTGAAATCCGCTGGTAATTAAAACATATTTAAAAGTTTCCAAAATTTGATCCGTCCAGGTTATGAAAACCAATTAATTAAGTTTACATGGCCTTATGGTAAAATTACTTACATAAAAAAAATACATTTATAGCGAGTAAGTAAGATGTTTGTCTCAATCTTAATTAAATAAATAAGATGGCTCAGTATAATATTCCCTCAAATGATTATATAAACCATTAGAGAGTGAGTACTGTATAAAGTTTATCTTTACTTCTTTATATGATCAGAATTTCATAACAGAGTAGATAAACAATATTTTGCATATACTACTAGTATGTGAGTAAAACAGATAATATTATTACAGTATTAGCAAATCAAAATTTCAAACTGAAGTAAAGCTAAATAACCAAATAATAATATCATATGAATTATTTAGAGAGTGAGTATATATCACTTATCAGAACAGGTTTCAATATTGCCGCACTTATAAATAATATTTATCTAATGCTGATTAAATGATACATGATGTATAAGTTTTAAAATCTTCAAATTGACTACTCAGACGGTAAATACAATGTTCAACTATTTAAGAAATACATAATGTATAAATTTTAAAATTTTCAAATTGAATACAATCAGACGGTAAATATAATCAACTATATAACAGATAAATACCAATTTCTTTACGAATTGTGCTAAACATACAATATATCATTTATAGTCCGTGAGTATTAAAAAAAAAAAAAAATCTACCGAACAACAATGTTCTGAATAACCATACAAATAATAAACTATAGGAAGTAAGTATAAATATTTTAGCTTTACATAATTACATCATATGAATTAATACTAAAGTACGCTTCATAATTAGATTGTGAGTATGAAATTCCATTTTTCATTTATAAAATCAACACAGATGTCTTTTTAATTAACAAATTATATTTTCAAATAATTTCATTTATATATAAACTACTAGAGGGTAAATATAAGTCAACTACATCCATTCATTATATGAAAGTTGTCAAGAAAAAAGTCATGATTTTTGGATATTTCACCTTTAAGAATGCCATATTTCATGAAGTGCTAAATCTTAAATTCAACAATTATGGTTTTTCACATGGCAACATTACCATTAAATTGAAATTCAAAGCTAATAATCATATTTCTTAAACAAATTATACAAAATATATAAACTAATAGAAGGTGAATACAAAGATTAATTTTAGTTATATACTATTTAAATTTAAGGCGGATTAATGCTAATAGTATTAAATAATGCTTTTCAAATATTAGACCGTGAGTATAAATTAGTTATTAATATTTCATAACTAATTTATCTCAAAAATACGTAATAATCCTTCAAACGGTTTTTAAAACTTTAAGTTAGTGAGTATAACAGTTAAGATTCAATTATAAATATTTATTTATCGGTGAAAGAATTAATCATATGATATTTACTTATTTACATATTTAGCGGGTGAATATAAAATAAATTTCAAATATACGAAATATTTTTTTATGCAAATAATATTTTCTAAAAATATATAAACCATCAGAGGGCATGTATAATTCAACAGTGCTGTTCTTCTGTGTTTTGTTAAACCGGAAATTTAAGTTAAAGCAATTAACACTTGGATGATTTAAACTATTAGCATGTGAGTAAAGTTCACTATATTTTTTATTATCAAATAAGAATCAATAATAATAATACGTATAATATTCTTCAAATTTTATACAAATCAGTCCGTGAGTAAAGTTATTTATCAGGTCTAGATTTACAGTAAATTGATATTAAATAATATTTCTTAATATAAAATTACTACGCATTATTAGCGTGTAAATATAAAATTCAATTGCATTTTTGACTAAATTTCGCAATTAATATCTAAATTACATAAATACCAGAACGTAAGTATATTTATTTGCTAAATAAGTCCATAAAAATTATGTATTAATATTAAAAAAATTATTAGAATGTGAGTAGAGTTTATATTTTATATCGATCTTGATAAAGTTAAAGGACTTTCATTTATTGAATAATAATTCGCTTAACAAAAATGACCATTTTCAATAAACAATAAAATACTAAACTGTTAGGAAGTAAGTATAAAATTTAATATATCATTTGTCAAATAAGAATTTCCAATATTTTCTAATTAAAAATGATTCACACAAACTAGTGGAATGTAAGTACAATTATTATAAAATCAAAATTTAGGCATATTATAACACCCTCAATAATCAATAAATATTAAACTATTAGGACGTAAGTATAACATTTAATAATAAGAAATTAGAGTAAATTAAAATCGAATAATACTTTATCAAATTCTGAACAACTGCCAGGATGTGAGTATAATTATATACTTTATGAATTAGTGTTTTCCAATACTGTATCAAGTTATTGTATAAACAAATAAATAATATCATAGGACGTGAGTATAAATTTCAGCAACATAGCTACTGTATTAAAATCTGGAAATAAATTTTAAATGATTTATAAACTGCCAGGATGTGAGTATTATTATGTTCATTATAAAATTAAAGCAAGCAAAAATAGACCTAATACTGTAATACTCTATCAATTATTAAAAAATCGTAGGGCGTGAGTATAAATTCAATTTATACATTATTAAATCTGAATTTATAATTAGCTAATTAATGTTTTTCTCATTAAAATCATTAAAAAATTCAGTCCGTAAGTATAAAATTATTATCAAGTCAGCTTAATATTGTTCCGAATAATGCTTTGTAAATATTAATAAAACACATAAAACTAAAGACAGTAAGTATTACAGCTATCTTTCCATAATCACCATTATATAATCGCATTATTGTAATAACATTTACGTTTGAGCAAACAACTTTTAAAAAAAAAAACTTTGTATAAACACAACCCTTTATAAACGCATTTTTAAAAAAATTGCTATCTGTCCAATTATGTGATTATATATAAGGATGACTGCATTCAAGTTATACTCAGAAATTTATTAATTAATACATGATTGCATAATTACAGACAGTGAGTATGAAGTTAACTAAATATCAAATCGGAATTTCTTAAGGAGTTGAAATTAACCATATGATATTAGCATGTAAGAATAATACTCAATTATTAATTCAGTATTTCGTAATTAATCATGATAAGTAATTTTTTCAAATAATTGCTTAAATTATATTACTATCAGCATGTAAGTAAAATCCAGTTGCATTTATTTGCAAAATCAAAATTCACTGATTACATAATTACTTCATATCTTATAGAAAGTAAGCATAAATATCAACTTGTTCGTTTATTAAACAGGATTTGATAATCTTAAATGTATTTCATAAAATGATTATGTAATTTCTAAATGTATCATAGCATGTTAGTATAAATTAATATTTCCAATTAAACTATTAAAATTCATAACGACTTATCGCTAAATAATGTTGTATTTCTCATTCATAGGGAGTGAGTATATTATAAGTTTAACAAACTCGCTAAATACTATTTACTAAAATGATTACATGATTACCAGCCGGTAAGCATAAATTCATATTAATAATAAAGTCAAGCTTTTCAAGGTTTATAATATATTGAAGTTAAACATACTATATTCTTAAAATAAGGTGGTGAATATAAAATTATAAAATTAATAATATTTCATTTACAGTCTTCCTACTCTGCAATCCATTATGTTAGAATCTTTTACAATCACGTAAAGTTTTTGTAATAAGCTTTATTAATAAACTTTATTAATAAACTTTATTAATAAACTTTATTAATAAACTTTACTAATAAACTTTATTAATAAACTTTATTAATAAACTTTATTAATAAACTTTATTAATAAACTTTATTAATAAAATTTATAAGTACGTCATAAACTAACTGTGCGAATGTTGAGAAGGAAGATATAAAGTTCAAAATATAAAAAAATTAACACTAAATAACAACATAAATTGCATATATTACTAGGGAGTAAGTATAAGTGTATATGAAAAATTAGTAGAAATCAAGCTCTTTATATTTTTAAACTTTAGATAAAATAACCTGACAAATTTTTATAAACGTAAATGGCCGGATACAAGACCTGGGTTTTACATTCCACCAATTTTAAATCTTTTAATAGACACGGGTATAGTACATGGCAGAATTTTTATACAAGATAGAGTAAAAATTTGAAATGTATATACGCTTTGCGTTTATAACGCAATCTAGATTTTTAAGAACCACATTTAATTAAAGAAGATCCTGCGATTTACACCAGTGTCTACTATCGAGTGGGTGTTTTATTCGGCCATTTACAGCAATCGCTACAAGCTTGCAGAATTAAAAACTGTAAAATTATTAAAGTAGATCAAGTTGTCAAACTATTATTAAAGTTTAAAAATCGAAAATTATATTTTTGGTTTTTAACTTACCTAACTTATATAATGATTATTTCTTGAAATCTTAAAATATCTACAAATAACCAGGCAGTAAGTTTACACATATTTATTAATTAGAAGTTCATAATAAATAAATATTGAATATTAATAATACATAATTGCCCAGTGGGTTAGTATAAAATTCATTATGTTCATTTTCACGAAACTTATAGTTATGCTAATAAAAAATACAAACTTACAGGAGGTGAGTATAGACTCAATAATATTAACTTATAGAGTCATGAACGCTAATTCGTATTTTGAATTATTACACAAATTATCAGTATGTAAGTGAAGTTTGATAAATGTTCTAGAATTAAATAATGATCAATACTGATAGCATCAATTATACAAAAAAGGGTGTGAGTAGTAATATCCACTATATTAATTAATTTATCAGTTCACGATTCATTATGGATTTTATCTAAAAATTATTGCATAAATTATTAGCCTGTGAGTATAAAATTCTATATATCCTCATCAAACAGAATTTCACGAATCTTTATTTAATACAATTAGACGGTAAATATGTTGTATATTCCAATTTCATGAATTAATTAACGTTGAATAATATTATTCTAAATAAACAAATAAAATTTCATGAACTAGACGGTAAGCATAAAGTTCAGCTATATTTGCTTTACTTAATAATTAACTCGAATAAATACTGTGCTGTGTCTCACCAAATGCCTAATTTATTACATAAATAACTAGGGAGTATGTATAATATATTAATTCAAAATAAAGCTTCATAATGAATGCATATTAAATAATTTTTCAATTTACATATCACATCTTATCAGTTTGTGAGTATAGAATCCAAGAAAATGCGTTTGTTAAATGCATTAATTATCTTTATGTTCAAAGTATATTACCTTAATTCCATAACGAAATTTTAACAATCTCATCTAATTATTACAAAAATTACGTAAATCCAGCGCATGGTAAAAGTTAATTTCATTTGACAACAAATTAGAATCTAGTAAAACAATTTATACTGAATAGTGTTTATACAATTTCTATAATGAACAGGAGGTGAGTAGGCATAAATTTTAACATTCATTTATCAATTTAGAGTTTTTATCTTGTGATAATTGGCGCTAAAATTTTTCATATCGATATAGTTATGCCAAGGAGTAAGTACAGTATAAAGTTGTTAATCAAACCAAATTTATTAATGAATCAGTACTAATAAATTATGCAAATTATTAGACGGTAAGTATATAACCAATTATCAAATCGAAAATTACTAAATTATTGCTAAATAATATTTCAATTATTGCATGTAAATTATAAATTACTAGAGAGTGAGTATAAAACTTTAATATTTTCATATCAGAAGTTATGAAACCAAAACTAAATAATATTTCAATTATTGCATGTAAATTATAAATTACTAGAGGGTGAGTATAAAACTTTACTATTGTCATATCAGAAGTTATGAAACCAAAGCTAAATAATACTTCTCCAAATGCATTATTCAAAATGAATAATCAGGTGGTGGGTACAAATTTAACTATAATTGTTCGAATAATGATGAATCAGCATAAATAATAAAACTTCATAATTAAATAAATTCTCAGCTAGTGAGTATAAAATATACTGCAGTTGTCAATTTAAATTTAATATGAATTATTTTTAAATTATTTTATGTAATTTCTTAAATTGATAGCTTGTAAGTGCAAATTAAGCAATATTTTCAAACAAAATTTCATGAATAATGCTTCGTTAATGATTAATTCATTAACTATCAGGGAGTAAGTATAAGGTCCGACTATTTCCATTGTCAAATTTATGTTTACAAAAATCAATGGCAAATGACATTGCAAATGCTTGTATGAATTAGCTAGTAAGTACGAAATTAATTCATGTGGTGGCTGAAGCTGAAATTTCTATCAGAAGCATAAATATATTACTAGTGAATAGAATATTTTAGTTTCAGCCTCAGACAATAACAATGAGTCAATACTAAATAATGATTCTCCAAATAAATATATAAATAAGCCGGTGTGTATAAGTTTCCCATATTTTATTTAATGATTTGAACGAATTAGTGCTGAATAATATTTAATCAAAATTACATTGTGTGAGTATAAATTAATTATTCATTTATTAAATCAAAATATCAATAAGCTTGAACATTATATAAAATTTTTATATAATACTTTCAATTGACTCATATATTATTATCACGGATGCTAATTTAAGGCGGTCAGTACTAATACCATCATAACATGAATAATATTAAATAACTAAAATCGGAACTAACAAGTGTGTATATTAAACAGATCTTCTAAATATGGAAAGTGTGCATCTTGCAACAAAAATAATACCTATGGAGCTTGGTGCCAAACATGTGATCCTAAAAAAGCAACTAAGGGATGGACAAGTGGAAATGAGCATATTGACAATTTGATAAAGGATATGCAACGTAAAGCTACTGCACATGAGCAAGTGATTGAATGGATTCCATTCAATAGGCTAGATAACATCAAAGAAATTGGTAGGGGAGGGTTTGGTACAGTATTTTCTGCAACTTGGTTGGATGGAATACGACAAACTGTTGAAAGAAATGAATCCTTCGAGAGATCTCGCGAACAATTGTCTAAAGTTGCACTTAAGACATTGCCTGATTCTGAGACAGATAAATATAGTTTTTTAAATGAATTAAGTTCTTTTTTTAAAAAAAACCATAAATTGCTTATTACTAAAATGTTAATTTAAATTATTGTATAAGTTTGCAAATCACTTAGAATGCAAATTAAAGGGTAGTGGACTTGAGATATATGGAATGACTAAAAATACAAATACTAATAAATACCTTATGGTATTTCAATATGCTAATGAAGGAAGCCTCGATAACTATTTGGCAAAAAATTTTAAAGACCTTACATGGAAAAGCAAATTGCAACAACTTTTATATATTTCAGCAGAATTGGCTCAAATTCATGAAGCAGGGTATATTCATAATGACTTTCATAGTGGTAATATTTTGCAAAATTTATACCAAGGAAAAATTATTTCATATATTGCAGACCTTGGGTTGTCTAAAAAAATTAGTGAACTCAATTCAGAAGGAATAGTTTTTGGAAAAGTTCCTTATGTTGCACCAGAAGTTCTAAATGGTCAACAATCTTCACAATCATCTGATATTTATGGCTTTGGTGTTATTATGGCGCAAATGACAACTGCAGAAAGACCTTTTAAAGAATATAATATAGATTCTGATACTGATATTACAAATTTTGTAATAAAGATTTTTAAAGGGCTGCGCCCAAATTTTGCTCCCAAAACTCCAGATTGTTATATTGAAATGGCTAAACAATGCATGGATTCTGACCCTCAAAAACGGCCTACTGCTGTCAATATTTTTACAAATCTTAATAAGTGGTCACGCTACATGGAATTTGATGATATACGTCTTAATGATGAGCAACTTAAAATCAAAAGTGCATTCCTGGCTGCTGACGAAGCTATCAAAACTTTGCCGATTAAGTCATCAGAAAAACTAGATTCTATGTTTATCGATATACAAAAATTTGAAAATGATTTAGCGGGTATTGTTTTTATTAATAATATTTAACTTGACAGTATATTTAGTTTATAAGTTATTAACAAAACTATAATTTTATTTGAATAGAACCAGACAAATTTGATGATGATTTGATAATCTCGATGAATTGATAATCTAAGTGTGGACATATACATATAAAATATACTTTACACGGGCTATTTAATGGTTTAAATTAGAATTTATATTTTTATAATATATTATTAATTACGGGTTTTTAACTATATTTGTTTATCTTTCTTTTTTTTTTTGCCTTTTCTTCTTTCTTTTCATGTTTTTTGTTGTTGAATTTTGGTTTCGTGTAGGTAGTAGAGGTTATTCCCCATTTGGTTTTATTTTCCCTTTATTTTCTATAAGTATGGTTTACAGCCATGTTTGATGGTGTACATGCCAAAATCTTGTATTTTGTGATCATTTATCTTTCCTTTTTCATTTTATCCTTGTTTTCGGGACTGCACTTATTTTCAAATACGCAAGAAAATGCAAGTAGCAATTCCTATATATATGCGTTTACGAATATTAAAGTTAGGTCATTATATGATATTCGTTTAATTTGTAAATAATTTTATAGTTTTATCTAAGTAGAATATGTTTCATGCTTTTCGTTGGTTTATTTAGATTGAATAAGTTCGTTGATTAAAGACTCTCTTATATATCTTAATATTAAAACTCTAATATCCGTCTATTCAACTGGCCAATCAAATATTCTAACCCAAGATAAGGTTTATATCATGTAATATTTTTACAAATTTTATAAATTTATATGCAAATTTTATTATATTTATTTTTTACTACTATTTTTCTTTTAAAAAATCATTAAAATTTATTTAAAATAAAAAAAAAAACAAAAAATTACCATATTAATAAGTTAATTAACCAAATATAGTAATAAATTACTATAAATAATAAGATATAAAGTAAAAAATATTTTAAATAATTATAAAAAATTTTTTTATAAATTTTAACTATATACATTGGTCTACAATATTATTGTGGACACTTTAAAAATTTATACATGGCTAAATATATGAGATATTAAGCTTAAATTAAATTATAAATTCTTTAAATCTACATCTTTTAAATAAAAACAAGTTTTAAAAATTTTATGCTACAGTTTTTAAAATAATTAAGTTTAAGTAAAATTTTAGATTTTTATGTTTGACCAGTTTTTATTTTTGTACAAAATTAATTAAAATAATAACTGTATAGTAAAAATTAATTTTTTATTAAACTAATTAAATTTCAAAAATAAGCAAAAAATTATTCAGTATGACAAATTACAAAAATCTCAAATTTTTGCAAAATTTTAAAAAATTTTAAAGTAGTTGTTATTTCTAAATATACCGTATTATCGTGAAATAACGATCATGGGCATTATTTTGAAAATTGCATCCCTGAAAATAGCATATGTGGTTTTGAAATAATGCCCATGCGCATCCCGAAATAGCACACACCATATATAGAATACTATATAATTGAATGCATAACAAAAGTGTTCAACAAATGCTTCATATTTATTCTTTTTAGCTTTAATTGATTCAAGAATAACTATCATTAAATGTTCAATTAGCGCTACCTTACCTAGCAGGATAATAAATTGTTATGGCAATTCTTTTTATTTTAATACTGAATATAATTTTTGATAATAAACAAATGTTTTATGCACATCCTTTTTAAATTAGACCTTAGAGTGCTGCGTAAGCCAAAAAACAAAGAAAAATAAGGTCATAAATCTACAAGCGATACTTTATAAATGCGCAGATTTTTAAAAATAAATTATTCACTTTTTACTATCGCTACATAGAAGTTCAACAATAGGTTAATTGTTTCTCTATATATATATTAAGGTTTCGCCAGTGCAGGATAAAAAATCAGATTACCTCAAAATAGCACATATGCGCGCACTCAAAATAGCATACAGGTGATCGAAACACCGCGCAGGTGTGCGTTATTTCACATGGTAGAAATGCAATTATTAATTCAAAATTACGTTAATTACCAAATATAGTAATTTTATTACTATATATAGTAACTGACTAAAAATATTTTAAAAATTTATAAAATTTTTAAGATATATGCAATTTTTTATGCTAAATAACTTAATTTAAAAAAATTGCTAATTTATTAATAAAAAATTTAAGTTTATATATTTCTATATGTAGCAATTCTAGTTACTATAAGACTATATTAAAAATATAGAAAATCAGTCAAATATAAAAATCTAAAATTTTATTTAAACTTAAATATTATAGTATAAAATTTTTTAACCTTTTTTTATTTAAAAGATATAGATTTAAAGAACTTATAATTTAATTTTTAGTTCAATATCTTAAATATTTAGCTCTGTATAAATTTTTTAAAAGTGTCTACAATAATATGGTAGCCACTGTATATATATATATATATAATGCACCTTATACTGTAGGTAAATTAGATTTGCAAATCTGTGTAACAGTTGTGTAACAAAGCATAAAATAAATTGTTATAAAACAAAAAAAAATTTAATTACTTCAGGATTAGAGAAGACCCCAGACATCTCTCATATAGGTCATAACTGGATTTTGGCCAATTTTGACCTAATTTGCTAAAAATGACAAACCTACATTTGTTTAAATAACTTCTGATCCAGTGATTAGAATTGAATGAACTTTTTGTTAGATGCACATCACTGAGAGCTTCATTTAAAAAAAAAGTTCATTCAAATTGGACCACTAGATACCAAGTAATTGCCAAAAACTGTTTATTTGCTTCTCAAATTCCAGAGGTTTTTGTTAAAACGTGTAATGTATGACCTCTGTACTAGATGTCCAGGGTCCTGGTTAGGGTAAGGCCTGGAGACATTAGTATATACAAAATTTAGCAAAGAATTTTTTTTATTAGAGCCCCAAAGGTGGTTTCATAAGTTTTTTTAAAAATAAACAAAAAAAGACAAAATTTTATGCTACATCTGATCTTAAATTTGATTGACTATTCTAATAGATTTGTGTAATATAGTATAAAACACTATAGGTGCATTTTAGCAAACCTGATATATATATCCCTTAAACATTTAGTAAGCAAATCTAGGCAATTTTGCCTGAAAAATTGCTATAAATATGTTTATGATCTATATTTTTCAAAACTTAAAATATTTAATTAAAATTTTTTTGATAATATTTAAAGAATTTTGATAAATTTAGCAGGTTGCGATATCGCAGGATAATATTTAAAAAAATTCAAAATGATTATAGTTAGGGTTAGGGTCTGAACTAGTATTAATATTAGGTTAGAGTGTGCATATATATATGCAAAATTAAGTGCTAAAAACTTTTAATTAGAAGCCCAAGACTAGTTTACATAATGAAATTTCAAGTTATTTAAAAATTTTGAATTTTTTTGTAATTTTTCTAATTTTTCATTTGTTTTGTTATGCAAGATCCTGTGATCTAATTGGCCAATCATATTAACCTGTGATATAGCAACCTGCGATATTTAACAGCCTCCTATTTAAAAATAAGAATTATATTATCTCTTAAATTATAATCAAGGCAAATTTGCCTGAATTTTTTTAGAAATATTACAATTTTTTAAATAAAAATTTATTAAGAATATGGAGTATACTTTATTTATAGAATATTTCTTTAAAATATATTTTATAAACTTTATTATAAAAATTTTTTAAAATTATTAATAAACTTTAAAGCAATAAAAGTTTAAAGTTTTTATTTTAAAATTTTTAATATAAAATAGTTCTTTAGATTTTCTTAAATTATATATGTTCCCATCTATAAAAAAAATTTTCACTTCTAATAAAGTCCTAATTTTTACAAGTAAATCACAAAAGTACAATAATAAAAGTTCTAATCCTTTTTATAAACTATAACATACTATTAAACCAGGAAGCTAGTGTTAATATTTATAGAGTTCACCAAGAATAAGTAAATAATTTTTTTGGTTAAAAAATTTTTAAATTTTTCTGTTTTAGCTTCTTATAATATAAAATTAATTACTACTAAAATATAATTCTTATTTTTATATATTATCATAAAAATTTTTAATTAAATATTTTAAGTTTTAAAAAATATAGTTTATAGCAATTTTCCAGGTAAATTTGCCTGGATTTGCTTACAATTTAAGGGATAGTATGATTTAATTTTTTATTATAAGGAAAAAGTTTAAGTTGCTAATAAGCTAAAAATAGACAAATTTAAAAAATTTTTTAATCAAAAAAATTATTTACTTATTTTTGGCAAGCTCTATAAATTTATTTTTAGCTTTCTATTTTAATAGAAAGTTGTAGTTTATAAAAAGAATTACAACTTTAATTATTGCAACTGTTGTGATTTACTTGTAAAAATTAGGACTTGTTTTAGAATTGAAATTTTTTTTATAGATGAGAACATATAAAATTTAAGAAAATCTAAAGAAAATTTTATAGTAAAAAGTTTAAAATAAAACTTAAAACTTTTATTACTTTAAAGCTTATTAATAATTTTAAAAAAAATTTCATAATAAAATTTATAAAATATATTTTAAAAAAAATATTCTATAAATAAAGTATACCCTATATTCTTAATAAATTTTTATTTTATTTAAAAATTGTAATATTTCTAAAAAAAATCCAGGCTAATTTGCCTGGATTACAGTTTAAGGGATAATATTATTTTTATAAAATAAGTTTTTTATTATATAAAAAATTTTAAGATTTATAAGCTAATTTAGTTTTTAAATTAGTATACAGTATTTCCAATTGTTTCAAGAGCAATTTTTCAAATTTAAATTTTTTTAAAAACTATTTGATTAAAATTAGCTCACTTTTTTTTTATAAATAGATTATAACCACTATATTTATAGAAATAATTTATAAGATTATAGATTTAAAAATGATTGAGATAATTGCCTAGTGACAAATCTTTTGAATCAAACCACGTAATGGACAATCCTTATGAGTTTAATTATTCTACTCCTTCAGGAAATTAGAGAAGGTTTTACAGTATTGTTGTTTCATTTTGGAAATTATATATAAGCAAGTACATCTTGTTGTTAGTTAGGAAGGTTTTAGGTGTAACGTTATTAAAAGTCATATGCCAGCTTAAGAATTATCTAAGCAATATTTTATAATATAAATAGACTTTATCTCATTCTTCTTCCTAACACTTAAGTTAAAATAGAAATTGATTGCACGCTAGTTGATTAAAAATAAGGTTGCAGTCACGCAACTCGAGTGAAGAAAGGTTTCGCCATTGGCGAAAGGCAAAACCTAGTTTTGACTTTCGCCAAAAAAAATTTTAAAAGACAAAATGGCGAAACTGGCGTAAGGTGGCAAAACCGGCAAAAAGTGGCGAAACTGGCTAAAGGTTGCGAAACTGTGAAAGGTGGCAAACTATCAAAAGGTAACAAACTAAAGAAAGGTAATAAAGTGACAAAAGGCAGTGAAACTAACGTAAAGTGCTATGTGGTAGATCCCTCTATAAGATCTACACTATAAGCATTTATATTCGGGTTAGAGTTGGGCAAAGTTATTTACCTATTGCGGGAAAGTCAAATAATTCCTTAGTATGTTATTAGTTGTAAATATATTTTTTAGTAAATTTGTCACAACTTTTACGTAATAAGGTAATAAGTAAATTACCTTGCAGGGTGTGGCGACTTAGAGAAGTTGCCAAGTTGTCACCCCCCAAGCAGCAGGTCGAGAGTTCAAATCCCACTGGTGACGATAATGAAAAAGAGACCTGTGTTCGGTAACTGTGGCTCAGATTGGTTGGGTATGAAACCTGTAACCTTGCTTGGTCCTACCATCGTGAATGGGAGCTTTCGGGCGCAATGGTGTTCGTTACACCGCAAATCCAGGGAACCAGAAAAACAGAAACCCGTTTGGCAAGTCCCGAGTAAGGAGGTAGAGAAGATCTAATAAGTGCTACCAAAATAAGGTTGTACTAGGGTCAGAACGAACCTTATAAGGGCAATGTAGGTAACGATGTGGCCTTGGCGCAAGTTACTGAAGACCACGATAGTTATATGATGTGGGACATATTCTTGTAAGTGGCTGGCAATTTCTACGAGGGTAAAGTAGCCCTAAGGTCGGTAGTTATTGTGAATAACTCTAGAAAAGCCATAATATATACTGGCTTATAGGTAAGATAGTAATAGGAGAAGCATGGGTCAGAGAGTTTAAATAGGCAGGTCCCGTAGTTGGTCTGCAGGTATGACAGCTAGTGTAGAGCCTTCGGGCGGACTACTTAAATTAGGCACCAAAAGTGCACATGTGGCTAGTTGTACACTCATTCATGTAACAAATATTACAAATATTCAATAAAACCGTCGGCCAAAGTAGACGGCCATTAAAAAATAAAAAAAAAATA
>QKWP01000219.1:7102-48886 GCA_003550325.1 Gigaspora rosea | reverse complement strand
TTGTCACAACTTTTACGTAATAAGGTAATAAGTAAATTACCTTGCTCATCTCTAATCCGGGCATAATTTATTTGCGCGAGAAATCCAAAAAAAGGAAATCCAATTTAGTAAATAAATTAAGTGTGTGAGATAAAAGGTTAGGGTTAGAGCCTTAAAGGTTAGAGGCTATTTCGTTATATTGGTGCTTACTATATATAAAACTTCATTCCCGTCATTTTTAATTTGTGCACCAAGATCAATTTAAACATTAGCTTTTGTATATTTTCGTTTTTTTCTTTTACGCTGATCCGGAATAGTCAAAGTTACACTCTCCGATTGGTTATTTCCAAACCAGGAGTTTGTTTTACCCGCGCAAATAAGTGAATGCGGGTACAATCATATCAATGTTCAATGAATAGTATCCCTATACCTTGGAAAATACCCGGTACGTCATCCTTTATACTGCTCGTTTTTACAAACTGCCTAAACATGCTAGATTCGAAATAACTTCCCTGTGCGTTATATCGCGGTTATACGGTAACTAGCGCGTTCAAAAGATCTAATTTCAGGGGTTAATTTTGATTATTGTGCCTAAATTGGTAACTTCAAGCAATGACAACATCAAGCGTAAATCAAATATTAATTTCAACTACGATATATATATGAAAATTACTGCCGTATGGCGCAAAATAACGCGCAGGAGCGTTATTTCGAATTTCGGCCCGAATTAAGCTTAATTTAGGCCAAAATTTGAAATAACGCTCCTGCGCGTTATTTCGCGACTATACGGTATCTAATAAACTATTTATATGTAACACTACTAAAGCTTCTATATAATTTAAATCCAATGCTAATAATTTGTTTGTTATGCAAATAGTTTCTTCACGTAATTCTACTTTTATTTTTAACAATCTGAATTTTACTATATTTGACCAATTAAAAGTTAATAATATAACAATTATTTTCCCAACATTTAAAGTTAATTCTAAGATTAGATTAATAATAGTATTATTAATAAGCTACTTACTATGCATGATATTTAAAGTTTTAAAAACAAAATTGTAAAAAAAATCTAAACAACTTAACAATAAATATTGTTTAATTAATTGAATAAAAAATCAAACTTTTTATATAAGAGTAACATGCAGTGCTCAATAGCCATACGCAAATAAATTCACTTCCAATTTTGGCTTATGTCGTTTCTTTATAAAAGCAACATGTGTGCTTAATAACTACATGCAAATATTTTCATTCACCAACATGGTACGTAACTTATGTATATTTCTTTAAATAAGTCATATGCTGTTTTTAATAGCCATATTTTATTCACATGGCTTCTTTGCAACATGCTTGGTTTAATAGCCACATGCAAATATTTCATTCTCCAATATGGCTTAGTTTATATGAGCACATACTGTGCATACGCAAATATTTTCATTCGCCTTAGAGAATTTAAACTTTGCCGAAAGCTTTGACCTTCGCCGGGGTTTCGCCGGTGTTTCACCTTTCGCCAGGGGTTTGCCTTTCGCCAGTGGTTTCGCCTTTCGCCAGAATTTCGCCACTTTCGTCTTTCGCCGGGTTTAGGTTTCGCCTTTCGTCATTTGCACAAAACAGTTTCGCCTAACAACTGTAGGTGCACCACATATAGATCGTTTGGTGCGTGGTGCACCGTCAGCACCATTATACTACACATATTTTTTGATGCTAGTAGCTTCATATATATCTTTCTTTCGTTTTACCTCCAACAAAGACATATAATTACAACTATATCTTGTTGTTATATTACCCTATACTTTCGACATTTTCGGACATTACTTCCACTTTTTAGCTTGTTAAGCTCGTATTTGTGTTCATTCACTGTCTACATCTGGAACTTTCGGGTTCAATTAATTAATATTATATTTCTTACAGTTAACCTATTGCAATAAGTTACCTTTAATATTGAGCTAAAGTTGAACCAATTTTCAAAAGTTATTTGGAAAGTTTACGCACGTGTGTATGTCATATTACATACACGCTCCCTTATATAAAATAAATTTAAATATGATTGGCTCGCCACCTCTGCACCATACCTGCGTTGCTGGAGCACCAATTTGGTGCACTATTGGCGTCGGCAAGTACCCTGCATCACCAACTCTAATCCGAGGGCTTATACCAAAAGTTCATGGTTATATGAAGTGTTGGTTTTTGTATAAGTCGATGCATTTTGGTTAAGACGGAATATAGAAATTGAAAAGGAATTTTTTTTAAGATTATGAAGAGATTTTATTATACTTCTAAAAAAAAAATCTGGTTTAAATTTAGAACTAAAATAAATTTTAAATAACAGGAGCTGTTTTTCACTTATAAAATAAACTGTTTTTAATATCAATTAATATTTTAAAAATAATAAATAAAACTTATATTTATTATTTAATAGTTCAATAAAAATTTGATAAAATATATAATATGATAACTATTGACTAATCCTAAACTATTAGATACATTAATAACTATTAGACATATTAATAACT
This sequence comes from Gigaspora rosea, assembly GCA_003550325.1. NCBI lineage: Eukaryota > Fungi > Glomeromycota > Glomeromycetes > Diversisporales > Gigasporaceae > Gigaspora > Gigaspora rosea. The sequence continues at coordinate 46,394 of QKWP01000219.1, read as the reverse complement.
TATTTTCATAGTTATCCAAACTTCTGCATCATCTATAACAATTAAAAGTTGCAAATTAAAAGTTGCAAAAATAATTTTGAAATAAATCTAGCAAAATATATACTTACAGGCTAATATTTAATAAAGGCGGTTAATAAAGATATATTATTATATATATAAATAATTGTCGCGGCTGATGCTGAAAACGGCTTATGCTGAAATTTTAGCCTACTTTGATATAAAATTTTAAAATTTTTTTGTAATGATTTTTTCATTTTTGTCTTATAAGGTTAGGGTGAGGTTTGGGGGTAGATTTGATATTTAAAGAGTATTTGTAGATTTTAGCAGGGCTTATAGTTTCAAATCAAGATCCCAAATTTCAGCATCAGCCGTTTTCAGCATCAGCTGCGACAATAATTATAATTTAAAAATTATCAAATAATAAAATTTAGAAATAAATCTAATAAATCTTACATTCACTTGCTAATATTATAACAAAGACATTTATTAAAATATTCGTTAATATAAAAAAATGCATAAATTAAACCTTATAATTAAGATTGCACTTACTATCCAATAATTTAATAAAGCAGCTGTTAAAATATTTCCAGATCTAAAAATGTATAATTTAAACATTTTTAATATTAAAGAATATTTTTTGAAATTAAAATAAGCTTAATACTTACTTAACAGCATTCCCGAAACGGTTTTACTAAATCACACCACTGGTGCTCAACACCAAAATGATTTTCACCAATCAAATTTTTTAAATGCAGTGTAACGTAAAGATCAGGTGTAACATAAAATTTTTGTTGGTTTGCTTTTTTTTTAAAAAAATACCTTCTAACCCAAAATTTTATCTATGAAACCACCTTTTTTTTTTAAAAAAAAAACCACCCTTGCGAAATTTTACTATATACTATGCCTCACCCTAACCCTAATTATTGCTCTACTTAACATTTATCAACTTTAACTTTTGTTTATTTTTTTTTGTTTATTTTTTTGATATTGATCTTCATGTACTGGTGTTTAACACCACTGGTTTGATTTATAATTACTGTTCCCTAAAATATATATTATTGATATAAGAATAATTTAACAATATCAAATAACAATTTTTAAAAATAAAAACAAATATAATAAAGCTATACTTACTTTCTAATAATTTGATAATAAAGTATACATATTATAATGTGACAAATGGTTAATTTGATAATAAAGAATACATATTATAATGTGACAAATGGTCAATTTAAAAATATCAAAGTTAAATTTCGATGTAATTATACTTACCCACTAATAATTTAACAAAGATAATTGTAAAAATATATTGAATTAAATATAACAAATAGCTAATTTAAAATTAGTAAAGTTAATTTTAAAATGAATTATACTTACTAATAATTTAACAAAGATATTTATTAAAATATATTTTATTAGATATAAAAAATGACCAATTTAAAATTATCAAAAGTTAATTTTAGAAGTATTATACTTACTTTCTAATAAATCACAAAAATATTTATAATAATATATTTTGTTAGAAATAATAAATAGCTAATTTAAAATTAATATCCGTTAATTTTAGAAGTAATTAGACTTACCGACAAATAATTAACAAAAATATTTATAAAAAAATATATTTTATTAGATATTACAATATAAGATTTAAAATTATCAAATAAAAATTTTAGAATAATGTAATAAAGCTTATAATAACTACCAGCTAATAATTTAATAGATATTTAAAAAATATTTATTATTGGATCAAAATGCATATATAAGAAAATAATTAAATAATAGTTTTGAAATGAATGAAGCTTATACTTGCCAGCTATTATTCAATAAAAGGTGCATATTATATTATTATAAATAATATAATTTAAAATGTATAAAGTAGAAATTAAATTATAAAACCTATACTTACTCGCTATTAATATTAGAGATATTTGTTTAAAGAATGCATTATAAGTTAATAAATAATATAATTTAAAATGTATTAAATAATAGTTTTAAAAATAAGGACAATAAAGCCTATACTCACAAACTATAATATTAGAAATATTTGTTAAAAATGCACATTATATACTATAAATATAAACTATATTAAATAATAATTTTTAATAAATCTTATCCTTACTCGCTAAAAATATTAAAGATATCGTTAAAACATGTTTTTAAATAATCATAATTAATAAAATTTAAACTTTTATAAGCAATTATTTTAGAAATAAAGACAATTAAACTTATACTTACTGACTAATAATTTTAGAGAATTTTTTGTTAAAAAAAAGGTATATTATGATTATAAAACATAATTTAAATGTATTAAATAATAATTTTAGAAATAAAGATAATAAATTTAAACTTACGGGCTAATAATATCAGATATATTTGTTAAATAATGCATATGATATGATTATAAATAAAATATTTAAAATGTATTAAATAATAATTTTAGAAATAAGAATAATAAATTTTATACTTACGGCCTAATAATATCAGATATATTTGTTAAAAATATTTATAATTAGAAATAAAGATACGTAACAAAGCTTATACTCACAAGCTAATAATATTAGAGGTATTATTAAAAATTTTTATGATTAGATTCAAGAATGCATGACTTAAAAATTATAGAAAAATAATACGTATTAAAGATCATTATAATAAAACATTATACTCACCAGCTAATAATTTAACAAAATAGTTGGTAAAGTAAATATCATTAGATATCATTAGGTACGTATTAGATATAAAATATATGATTTAAAACCTATAATAAAAATTATGCTTACCAGCTAATAATTTAACCAAAGCAATTAATAAAATATAATCATTAGATATTTAGATGCATAATTTAAACTTATCATCATTAAATATTACTTTCTAATGAATAAAATAAAGCCTATACTTACATGCTAATAATTCAACAGAAACATTTTGTTAAAATATAGATTATTAATATAAAGTTATCAAAAGTTAATTTTAAAAATAATTATTAGAAATAAATGTAATTAGATTAAAAAACATTGTATGATATAATTTATAAATAGTATGATTTAGACATTGTCAAATAATAATTTTAGTCACAAATATAATAAAGCTTATACTTACGGGCTAATCATTTAGAAAAATATATATTATTAGTTATAAACATTATATATAGAAATAAGATATATATTATAAGGTTATAAATTGTCTAAACTAAAATAATCAAATGTTTATTTAAAAGTAATTAAAAAAAGCCTACACTTACCCGCTAACAATTTAACCGTAGCATTTTTTTTAAACATTGTTTAGTAAGAAATGCAAGATTTAAAATAAAATTTTAATTTATAAAATAACTAAATAAAGTATACACTTACCCAGTACTGTTTTTTTAACCGTAGCATTTTTAAATATTATTTAGTAAAAAAAAATGTATGATTAAAGATCATCAATAATTTTGAAAAAATAATAATATTCATATTACCAGCTAATGTTTTACAAAATTGCTAAAATATTATTAGTAGATCAAATGATTCATAAAATCATTAAATAATGATTTAGGAATAGACACAATAAGCTTATGCTTACCAGCTAACATTCGTAGAAGGAAATACATATTTAGATTATAAAAATAATAATTTTAAAATATAATTAAAAAATGCTTAAAATAAAGTTTATACTAACCGGCTAATTTCAATAGAAGGATTCGTTAAAATATATAAATATAAGAAATGTATATTAAGATTATAAATCACTTAATTTAAATATCTTTAAATGATAAATTTAAAATAAAGCTTATACTAACCCACTAATATTTCAACAGAGCATTTGTTAAAATATATATCGTTAGATATAGAAATTTATGGTTTTAGAAATGATTATTCGAACTAAATATAATGAAGCTTATACTTACGCGCTAATAATTTGATAAATGAAAATGTACATTATAAGGTTAAAAATGAATCAAAAAAGTAAATGTTTAAAAACAATTACGATAAAGCCTATACTTACGGGCTAATAATATAACGATTAAAATTTACTTTATTAAGTATAAAGTAATATAATTAAAATTATCAAAATCATGGTAAAGGTGATGTTTACCAGCTAATAATTTAACACATGCATTAGTTAAAATATTTATCATTAGATCTAAGATAATTAAATAAAGATTATACTTCGCACTAATCAATAAGAGTATTTGTTAAAAAATATTAGATAAAGATGCATAATTCAAATTTATTAAGTGAAAATTTTATAATAAAGCTTATACTTACGTACTAAATGCATTTGTTAAATATATAATATTAGATATAGAAACGCATAATATAAAAAATTATCAAATAATAATTTAATAAAGTTTATACTTACGAGCCGCTAATTAATAGGAATTTATGTCATTAAATATAAAAATTCATGATTTAAAATTTAACAAATAATAATTTTAGATATAATTGTAGTTGTAGTAAAAATCATACTTACCATCTAAAAATTTAACAAAAATTTGTTATAAAGGTAAAAGTTATCAAAAAAACTTTTACTTATTACTTTTAAAAGATAATTTCAGAAATAATTAAAATAAAATTTATACTTACTTACTAATAATTTAAAGAAGTGTTTGTTAAATATTTTTTTTTTAAAAAAAATAAGATAAAATTTGTTCTATTTAAGAATAAATAAAACTACAAATCAATATAACCTACCTTGCCCGCCCTTCAAGGGGCGAGAGAACTGAATAGGCAACAGTCGTGTAAGCATTTAGAATAGTAAGAACTAAGACGACGACGACGAAGAAGTAGTTGAATTTCATTGCGACAATGGTAATAATAGAAATTTGATAAATTTTTAGTTGTGATTAATAATAGAAGTGAAAAAAGCTGTCAGCAGTGTATGTGAAAAGGGAAAAAAGCAAACATTTATATACAGATTATGTGTTAAGAAAATGATTATTATACGGGTCTCTGGAAAAATTATGAACCGTGGTTGATCCTAAAAAGTTCAGGCCAGTTGGCAAGACTGACCTTTCTTGTTAGAACAGTTTTTCTGTTCAGAGTTAGTCTTCATGTTTATAAGATTGCTGCGCGACGTTGTCACGCAAATCCAGCAGCGGAATTTATAAATAGTATTATATTCAAAAATCATATCACTGTAGTTAGATCGTACAGTAAGTTGATATTAAATGAACATTCTTAAATATATATCATATTCTGGCTTACAGTGCTTTTCAAATTATTGTGACCGGAAATCACAAATCTAAAAAAACATGCAAATCTATGATTGATTAAGAAATAATTTTTAGCCAATCATGTATTGGAATTTTTCTAGATTTCGGATTCCCGTGTGATGCACGGAATTTGCTGACCCCATTAATTTGAAAAGCACTGTAAGTGATATAATTGGTATAATGCACTTTCTTTAATTGATCAAAAATGGGTATTGCTGAAAGTTAGATTATTGTCATTTTTTAATCTATAATAAACATCATTTTACATATTTTACATGTATATATATATATATATGTTGTACGTCGGAACAGATCCTGGGTAGGTTAAGAATCAATATTAATTGATTCTAAATGCATTTATGTTGAAATGAAATTTTATCTTTTCCCAAATCGGCAAAGAATTTCGAACTAATTCTGAATCCATTTAGCGAATGTTAAATTTTAAAATATAAATCATTAAACTCAATTTGATCGGCAATATATGTTGCACGTCGGAATAGAACCTTGGAAGACTTATAATCAACATAAGTTGTTCTAAATACAATTATATGTTGAATGAAATTTTAAATTCACTCAAGTTGGTAAAGAATTTTGAACTAATTTAAAAGCGTTTCTAAATCCATTTAGCTCATATCAATTTCTAAAATTTGAAACATTGAATTCAATTTAATCAGCAATACATCGCAATCGTCGAAATAGCATCTTAGTTGATTCTAAATAAAAATTATGTTGAAATGAAAAATTTTAAATTCATTCAATCAGTAAAAAATTTCGAGCTAATTTAAAAGTGATTTTGAATCCATTTAATGCACTATCAATTTTAAAATAAAAATATATTAATTTAATCAGCAATACATAGAAAGCTATTTATGTATATGTTGCACGTCGAAATAGAATTTTGGCAGACTAGAATTAACAAAAGTTGATTCTAAATACAATTATGATGAAATGAATATTACAGTGTTTTCAAATTACTGGTGATCAGCAAATTCATCCGAATCTAGAAAAAAATGCCAATGCATGATTGGCTAAAAAATATTTCTAACCGATCACAGATTGGCATTTTTTATATTTCTGATTTCTGTGTGATGTATGAAAATCATTGATCACAGTAATTTTGAAAAGCACAGTAAACTACTCAAGTAGTAAACTTCTAATTTATAAAAAAATGAAAAGCACAGTAAACTACTCAAGTAGTAAACTTCTAATTTAAAAATGATTCTGAATCCATTTAGCTTAAAATTTAAAAAAATTGAATTCAATTTAATCAGCAATACATTGCATGGCTATTTATATATATGTTGTACGTTGGAATAGAATCAAGTTGATCCTAAATACAATTACTTTGAAATGAATTTTAAATTCACGCAAATTGGTAGAGAATTTCAAACTATTTAAAGGTGATACTTAATCCATTTAACAGATTTTAAAATTAAAAATATTGAATTCAATTTAATCAACAATATATCGCAAAGTTATTTATATATATCCAAGTCATTATTATAGCTGCATACTTATCGTAATTAATTCTAAAGAGAGACAAGATTACAATTTTGTAACAGGCAATTTTAATAGTTTTACAGTTTTAGACTACTTTTTCTCATTAGTTTCTTCATATTTGCTTATTTGTTTAAAGTTAGTCAACTGTCATCAATCGAGAAATTATGTATATTACTAGTCCTTATTTAATCCTTATTTAGCTAATGAATTATTTCCTATTTGATTTGGTTGGTGAATATAACGATCATTTATTCCATTTGCAAATGTCTGAAGGTTGATCAGCAGGAAAGAAGTATTTGAATTTAATAGCCTTTATCAGGCTTGTATTTGGCAAATCCTGTTTGATCACAAACGGCTATTTTTTACAATAAAAGAAATATGTGAAACCATTTTAGGCATGAAAGACAATTGTAATTTTTGTTACAATGATGAGATCCATCTACACTATCAAAATCGCATCATTATATAGAAAAATAATACTTGAATTAACTTCTTTTTTTTTTTCATGATAACAAAAATATATACAATTATTATTACTAAATAATGACGTATACTGTTATATTATCCTCACGAATTTAACAAAATAATTGTCTAATAAAAATTTTATCATCAATAAAAACAATACATAGTATAATATTTTTATACAGTATTAAATAATGTTTGTAGTTGATTTTGCATTAGTCGATTTTATCGTCTTAGCCGGCTTAGTCAACCGATTTTTCAAAAAAAAAAAGACTTTGTAGATTTTATGTTAGATTATATTAAAAATTACAGTAACCAATTAAATTTAGGTCAAGCCCATTCGATTCAGTGATTTAGATTACCCCTCTTAATAAAAAAAAAAAGATTGGTATGTATAGAATTATGGAATTAAAGAAAAAAAATTTAAAAATTGGATTGTAGTATGATCTGAAAAATTTTCAAAAGAACATAAAATATGAGCAAGATTGAGAAAAAAATATTAGGAAATTTCCGATAACTTCTGAAGGCACAATAAGGGTGATCGACTTTGACTAGTGCTAGAAAAAACAATAAGATTTCTTTCCCACACTTTTTGCGAATCTGCAATATGATCGACAAAATCTAGACAAGTCGAATAATCTCCATGATTTAAGATTACAATTTCCGGAAAAGACATTGAATATAAAACACAGAATGACTTTTTATATAGGGCTGTTCAAAATCATTTACAAGAATATTTTACAAATAGAAAGTTTTAATATGAACAAATTGATAATAGGAGCACAATTGACTTACGATAATATCATAATATCAGCGTGCACTGTCTCCGTTCTGGTAGCTCAATATTTACGCGGACTATTTTAAATTACTATATACGTTTATTTTTTTTAAGTTTCTTTTACATAATAAAAATCGCATGATTTTGTTATAAAACTGATATCATGACACAACTCTGCATTATCCATTCTTATAATATTTTGTATAATCTAAAGAATAGTACGATATTATCTTAGTATGCGCTTTTTCTGTTCGGGTAAGTTTATAATACTCAAGATTTACGCAGGCTGTTTTAAATTACCACGTTTACTATTTTTAAATTCCTTTTACATTTTAAACGCATAAATAGACAGGATTCAATGCTATATAATCAAGATTACAGGAGGTAACTGTGATTTGTAATGACCCTCCGTATATCAGAAGCCTCATAGCGTATAAATATAGAAATTTGACGATGAGATCACGAGGAATGAATATCCAATCAATTGTCTAGAATTGCACCTCTCGTTTCACTTGCTTATAAACCATACCCTGTATTCCGTTCCTAGTATATCAAATTTGTCGAATCCTATCAGATCATCTCTTCTAAAATTCTAGTGATACTAAATTATTTTGTTGTTTTTTCGTCTTGTTTATCACGTAAATACTTTGTAGCGATACGAGCCGATGAAAAAATTATGGGGCCGGTCGATCCGAAACATTTCGGGGGCCTACTTTTTTTGCAAGAACTGATTTTCTGATCAGAGTTAGTCTCCATACATATATCAAATGTTCAGAAGACAATCAGGTCATTCCTTGCCAAAATTCTAGTGATAGTAAATAAGGGACAGCTGCGCAGTAGGGGAAGATTCGAAAAGCACGTGAATCACGTGTCACGTTGGGGTGGTCTGTGGACTAAGTAAATCAAAACCATATGTGGTCACTTATAATTTAAGCTTACGGCAATTTTTTTATTGAGTGACATATATATATATATAGTGTGCTGTTTTTTTAGATGCTCAGATTACAATATTCCTTTTTAACAGAAAAAATTTTAACGTCAATTGACTCTTTTCTATCCCATCAACAAAGTTACAGAGCCATTTTTTTTTTACATTACATATCAGATATGAAAACCGAATTTTTACTTTATTTGTATTATCTTTGGATAACTCGAACGAAATTTAAACTGCTAGTAGAGTTTTTTTTTAATTAATATAAAATTTGACTCTGTAAATTGGATTGTAGAAAACCTTTTATCAATTTGTTTGAATTTTAGGATTCTATCTTCTGCATCTAAATCATTGTCGCCAATAAAATATTAATAAGTAATATATAATACTGTTTAATAATGAGATTATGTTAAAAAACTTTATATCAAATTTTTATATGATACCATACATAATTTTGATTTACTTAGTTGAAAGATCACCCCAGTGTCACGTGCCTTAAAACATTGTTACCCTCTTCTTCAAAGATATGCATCGAATATATTTTTTTTTTAAGTTACGCTAATGTGTTCATCTACTATTTCAGAGTTCCCAATAAATACCTCTTACCAAGTTACCGCATACTCATTTCCACCACGACAATATCCTGAGCTATTTCGACAACATCGTATCCCAACCCGATAGTTACATCGGTATACTATGTAAATCATAATTATGTTGGTCATATAATAAAATTTATTAATAAAGATTTTTCGATATGCAAGTATACCCTATAAGAGGTACGGGTGGTGGTACGGGTTGGTGTCGGGAATGCTCGAAATGGCACGGATCTTGTGGCACGTGCAGGAACGTTTTACGGAATGGCACGGTAAAAATGGCACGGACATTGCGGCAAAGGGCGGCACGTAATATCACTCATATGAAATGGTACGTTCAGATGACACGTATGTGTACGTTACACACGTGTTGGCTCGTGATACGTGTTGGCTCGTTTCGTGGAGAGCGAAAGAACATTAAAGGATTTTTTTTAAAAAACAGAGCGATATCTCATGATTTCACTAATGAAGCTTCCCTGTGTGTCTTAACAAAAAAAATTCCTTACAAAATTTTGCTTCATATGCAGTTAGCTTGTTCATCTTATGTTGATTACTTATGTGAATTTATGTTTTAATAGTTATTAATCCACATCGTTATCGCGGTGGCACGTGAATTTACGTTCATTACCCGTGCCAAATCCCGTGCCGATTCGACTAGTAAACTGCTGCAAAACCCGTGCCATTTACGGTCCAATTGGTACGGGCACACAGTCCCTCACGGTCCACTAAATCCGAACCAACTCGGGCCATACCCGTACAAATCCGGACCTTGACCCGTGCCAAAATGATCCGCGCCTATCCGATTCCATCCCGTGCCTATACGGTGCATTTTTCTTATAGGGATAATATTTATTTCAAAAGGTTAAATAGATACACAACCCTAACGGTTCGATAATTTTAAATAAAATTTTGCAAGGACCAGGATTACATGACTAATAGTAAAGTTATATTGCTATTATTTTCATTTAACATGAGACAATTTCAATATACTATTTTTTTTTTTAAAAAAAAAAAAAAGGAAAAAATAAAAATTTGTTTCTTTTAAAGAAATAGATTTGCTTATAGGGTCGAAATACTGGTCTTTGCAAAATTTTATTCAAATCTGTCGAGCCGTTAGGGTTGCGCATCTATTTAAAAATTTATTACTTATCGAAAAATTTTCATTAATTAATTTTATGACTTACATAGCATAAAACAAAATTAATTGTCAGTACTTTAAAGCAATTTGTTCTTAACGAAACTTTAAGAAAACGTCATTCTATGAAACTTCAGCTCAAAATAGTTAACTTACTTCAAATAATTGATACAATATAACGCACTCTATTTTTTTTTTTTTAACTATAGTTGTTTAATAAAATTCAAATGAAATAAAAATAAGGCCAAGTTAAGATAAACTACATTAATATGGCAATATGGATTGCAGCATTACATCATATATTTATGACTTATATTATTTACACCATAAAATCTTACATCTAATTTGGTAATTATGATAATGATATACAATGTTTCGAGTAAAATTTTAAAATAAAATTTATATATTTGTGTGATTTATAAAATATGAAGTGTAATAAAAATTTATATATAATATTTGTCACGGAGGTAAGCAATATACATTATTAATCATACATTCTTACATGATTAATTGATTTAACGCACAGTTAATTTTAGCTTAATATGATTGTCACACACATGACAATATCTTAATTAACTACTATAACAAAAAAGAATATTTTATAAAATTTAGTCTGTTATTATAAGAAACTAGTATCTAAAGCTGTGTAATAATTTTGACGGATTATAGAATTATAAGATGTTCAAAAATAAATATTGTTAAACTAAAAAAAAAAGATTAATTTAAGGCTAAAAAAGCAATAACATATAAAAAATTTTCTGCTGAGACACTTATTAAAATAAATTTTAGTTTTAAATAATTACAGTAGTAAACATTGGAAAGTAATATAATAATCATTTCAATATTAACGAATATACAGCAGATATTAACGTTTATTAATAAATATTTCCTTTTAAATTTATAATGTGCATAAAATAAATTTTGATTGATTTATAATATTAGTTATCAAAATTCAATACCCATTTTGTAAATTTTCATGAATCATGAGCATATGCATCAAAGAAATATAATCATATATGTATAATAACTATTTTAAAATATTCTCTATGCACAATTCATTATCGCGGACCCATTAAAGCGGATCTTCTACCATAATGAAGTGATTCTAGAGACAATATAAATTAGAGCGCTGACAAATAAGAGCTCAATAAAGCCCTCCTCCTCGATGGCCTCCCCAATGGCTCCCCAGAATAATGACAAGGTCTAAAATAATATTGTTTATTTTAGAACTTTTCAATGTTATGGGGCCATCGAGGAGAGGAACTATATTGTGCTTTTATCTATTATCGCCCTTGCTGTTATTTTGTTATATAATACTATAATTAACTATAATTAACTATAACAGTTAATGTATTTCAGCCCGATCAATACGTTAAAACGAGGTTAGAGTCTAATGCTTGGAGTAGAGATTGGCAAGGTAATAATGTAAGTATAATTAATTATTTTTTATCCCAATATTTACACATACATATTCTTGCTAATTATTCTCTATGACAAATAACTATTACTTATCACGTTCTACAAATGTAATTGCAGGAAAATTTTAAATTAAAATTCTTTACTTATTATTATTATTACGTAAAAAACGATAAGAAATAATCGGAAATAATAAATAATAAACTGGCCCATCTCTAGCTTTGAGCGAAACTGTTTTAAAATCCGAAACGTTTCGTCAGAAGAAATTTTATTTTTACACTATGAGTCCGAAACCCTCCGAAAATAGGTTCGCCCATTTGAGTTTCAAATGATTTGCAAAATTGGGTTTCGCTCGAAAAGCCTAAATCAATACATCGTACGTACGTACAGTACGTACTTAACGTATGCACATGCGTATGTCGTATGCGTATGTGTATGCGAGAGGGTTAATTAACTAATTACGATACGACTGGGTTATTTGTGTGCACAATATACAAATATGAAATAGATCTTCAATTCTAATACAAATATGAAATAGATCTTCAATTCTAATACATATTATTTCTGAAATGGGATATATCTTTATTACATAAAATAGGAAATTAAATAAATATTAAAAAAATTTTTTTCGAATGATTATTTAGAAGTTTATTAACTTGTTCCAACGTTCATTATCAAGCTAGAATGGGCAATTTCTTAAGTTTTTTGTGGCTAGTAATATTACTTCTTGATCTATTCATCACCAAGTCAATGGCCGCATTTGTACCTACCAGTCGCTATTATCAGGGTAGCGTCATTATTGGAACTAAAATATACTTCTTAGGTGGTATTGATAATTCTGGAAGTGGCACTAATAATTTATTCCATTTGGATGTTTCTTCTCCATTTTATTCCGTAAATCCTAAGTGGACTGACCTTACTAGTGTCGCACCTATTCCTGTTAATAGTGCGTTCGCACCTCCTTGTGCTGGTGGCAACAACAAGGCTACTATTTTTTTATTTGAGCATCATAGGACAAATAACGATAATTCGACCTCTTTAGTTACTTTCACTTTCGATTCAACAACTCAAACATGGGCTGCACCAACAACTTCAGGTGCTATACCACAAACCAGACAGGATATGAGGGCAGTTGTTGATAATAATGGTAAAATATATATTAATGGTGGATTCGAACCATCTATAACTCAAAAATCATATAATAGTACCTTCATATTGAATTCTTTAAGCTTATCTTGGACTAACGGTCCTAATGCACCTATCGTTCGATCTGCTTATACTGCCACTCTTTTATCAAGTGGAATTATCGTATATATTGGGGGAACAAATGACGACGGAAGTCCAGAAATTGATATGAATTTAGTAATTAAGTTTAATTGACTATATTAAAGCTTTTTTATTTATTGCTTTTTTTCTTTAATGCCCGTTTTTTTATTATTTTTCTTTAGATTTCAATTTATAACACGAATATTGGAAGTTGGTCATTAGTGGTAGGTAAATTAATTTGCTACATTTGTTTCAAATTATTGCTCTTCAAGTATTTAAGTTAAATTAGGTTTGGGATAACTTTTATAAGTTTATGACTTTATAATTTTATCTTAAAACCAATCTTAAAAAGGATTTTCAAAGTATTTTATATTGTATTTTTGATTATTAGAATGCAACTGGCGACGTGATTGCGGCCCGTCGATCTCATTCGGCTGTGCTAAGTATGTATAGATGCCGAGGAATTACATATTTTTTTATTGAAAAACTTATAAAATTTGCTATCTACATTAGATAAAAATGGATTTATTGTTATTTATGGTGGTGGTGCTAACAATTACACAGTTGCTCCAAATCCTGCTTTGGCTACATTGGATACGAATTCTATGCCTTACAAATGGTCTGCCAAACAATTTAATAGCATGTATGCACCACCACCTCTTGCCTATCATTCAGCTCAAATAGTTGGAGACTACATGATCGTAGCATTTGGTAATTAGATTCGTTATTTAAAATGTTCTATATCAGTTTATTTGTCTAAAAACTTATTAAAATGTTTGAATTTTAGGCGTCAGTTTATTAAATGCGAAATTTGATTTAGCTACTGCCCCAAATAATAATATTTTCATACTGGACACCTCAAATTATACATGGGTTTCCTCTATTGTTAATGCTAATGTTAATCCTCCTGTTGTTAATCCACCTGATCCAAATCCAACAACTTCCAAATCATCTACTTCAACTACTTCAACTGATAATCCTTCACCTATTACAATTCCACTAATTGCTGGTCTAGGCAGCTTACTTGGCGTTTTCATCATTATTGCAAGCATAATAGGCATTGTTTTTTGTTGTAGGAAAAAGCGCGAAAATTATATTGCTACTCCAGGCACTAATACACGTATCTAACATGTTTACCCGTTATAAAAGAAAAACGTTATAGCACACTTTAATTAATTTTATAGAATATAGATTTTTGTTAATTTAATTTTTAAAACATATTTATTAAATATCTTTAATGGTATTTTAATCGCATAAAATAAATTTTATTCTCATTAAAGAATCGAATTTAATTACTTTTAAAATTGTTATCAATTTTGGTGAGATACAGAGTAAGTTTTCCTATAAATTAATAGTATTTAAGATTATGATTTCTAGAATTGAAGCAAACATTTCACTGATAATTTGTTATTTACTAGTTTTCGCATTTTTATTGAATATTAAATGTTTGTTTGCTAAATTTATTATTTCTAAATATCTTAATATATATTTGAGTTTTGATGCACTAAAGTAATTCATTACTCTTAAGAGCACATCAAGTTATTTTCTTTTATACAGTATCTAATAGGTCGAATTATTTATAAATTTTCATTCACACATATTACATAAATAATTCTATATGTAAGTAGCAATATTTGGAATGATATGGAAGTACACTGTACATTCATATATTAATCTCTTCACAACTTATTTTCCTTGAAATGATTAAAATGAAACACCTAATAACAGATTATAAATAAGCAATCTATATAAACAAAAGTAAAAGAATTAATTAAAGAATTAATTCTACAAAAATTGGTTTATTGAAATATCTTAAATATATTATAAATCGTAACTCCATCTCTTAAATATATTATAAATTGTATCTCCATCTATTAATTTTAAAGTTCATTTGTTCATGCTAAAATAGATATGGCCGGCTTATTTTTACAAACAAATCAATATACGAATATCTACAATTATATCTCTAATCTGATATCACTTTACTAACTTCTTTTCCGCTTTGACTGATCGAATGAAATATAATTTGTAGATAATCTTCAATCGAAATCTGTAGAAACTTACGCATCAGAATTAAAAACTTTGAAATTTTTATCTTGGCATATCAGATCACAATTATTAAGGATCGGAACATTATGTCTTTTTAAATAAATTTTTATGCATTTAAATTTCTATTTAAATAGATGACAAATTATTTTAATGATAGTTGCGCGGTAACGATCACATATGACGGGTGAAATTCAAACTACTATGTTCAAATTTTCTATATACACTAAGTTATTTAAAATCTCTATGCTCATCGAATAAATTAACATGAATAGAATAAAATTATAGTACAATGGAATATTAAACGATATGAATTCAAATACATTATTTTACATAGATTAATTATATTCACTGAAAACTTTTCTGCCAATAAATAAATTGGTGAAGCTAGAAGATAAATCATTAATTTCCCATAGTTTGTCTAGTACATTCCACAAATTACTAACTACCAACTCTTTAACTGTTTATTTGACATGCATCGCTGCTTTCATTGCTTTAATACCTTTATTCACACCATTTTAGTCTGCACCATTGACACTTAAAATTTCAAGTTTTTTCTCGATCGTGAATTTATACCAATTGAACGAACATCCATATCCATTCCTTTTTATGGTTATTTTCAAGATACTTAAAACCTTTTCTAGTATATTATCATCTCCGACAGATTGCATATCCTATTCAAATGCCACCTCTTTATCCTTTACTATGCATCGGAAGGAGGATTCAGGATCGTATCAGCATATTTTAGATATCGTTAAACATTTCATTGTATTAAATTACAATGCCTTATTAAATCCGCAGGCCCTTCCCTTGTCTCCAATCGAGATAATTAATCTCAGATTTCCTTGTACCGATTCTTTCCGTTTAAATTTTCTTACGTTATTGCATCCATTAGCTCAATTCCAATGACTTATTCAGGTCCATGGCAATAAAGTCTCCTTTTATTGCATAAAGCGATTGTGCGTATTTATCGTCACAACTCCTGTGTCATCGTAACAATCATTAATATTGTATGATTACACATTTACTACAGGTTTCACAGCATCACAAACAATTCCGAAAATTTAAAAAGACTATTTAACATTTAGATGTCAGAAATTACATAGCAATACTAAGAACGGGATGCAATGAAGTGTGAAGTGTTCTATACAAATCCATGCCTCTGATTAAATGTCCTTTTTGTATGTATAGTATAATCATTTATACCAATTTATACAGGTTTTGATATACTGTACATAAATATTTACTTTTTTATTTTAATTTTTTTTTTTTGTTTTCTTTTATTTTTATAATTCTTTTTTTTTTACAACTCACTAATTTTCATATAATTTTTTTTAGTTATTATCATTGCTTTTGAAGTTATCCTTTGGAGTTATTGCTTTGCAAGTTACTCTTTTGGAATCACTATCATTTTTGGTATAGTTTTTCATCATTTTTGAGGTATTAAAGTTTTTTTTTCTTACTATTATTTTTTTCTTCAATTTTTATTTACTTTCAGTATATTATTACATTTTAGTATCTTCCTTGAGTTACCCATTAGAGTTGCCACAATTGGAGTTGTTATTATTGGAGTTATTGCTAGAGAAGTCACTTCGATTTTTTTTTTGAACCTTTCATTTTGATACTATTGCTTTACTTGTCTTTTTTTCGATATTATTAGTTGCTGGGTTATTTTTAAAATATTTTTAGTAATTAAAAGTATTTTCTTATTTGGCATGTAAATTATTAAATTAAAGTATTCTATTATAAATTTAATTAATAAAATAATAAAATTTAGTTAATAAAATATAAAATTTAATTAATAAAAATTACAAAATTTAGTAAATAAAATTATAAAATTTAGTTAATAAAATAATACATATAAATGAACGGATATATGTTATTATGTGTTACGTATGGATATATGCTATTATATGTTACCTGCACGTAAATATGCACGAGACAATGCACGCGAAAACACATAAAATTGCACGTTAGTACGTGCACTGTTGCACGGAATCTGCGCCCTTTTACGTGCTATAAACGTGCTTTCTCATATATTGTCTCGTATAGATTTACGTGCAAGTTCGTGTGGTTCCATATCCAAATTTTTTCGTGTATTGCAGTATCATTCCGTGCTGCAATTTGTTATAGGGTGGTAGTTCGCAACCATCATTGATCAGTTTTAAAACTGGCATGACAAGATACACATGTGCAAGTGATTTTTTCAATGTGCAAAAATTTTTTTAATGTGCAAGAATGTAAACAATTAAGCATATGAGGGCGAATCAGTAGAAACGCACCATAATTTTTTTAATGAAATTTTTTTAAATCTTCAAACAAAAATAACTTAGCAAAAATTTAACCCAGTTTAGTAAAATTTTTTTAAATAAATTCTACAAGTTTTTAGAATTGATTTAAAAAAATTTTAAGTTATTATTAAGGCCGTTTGAAGTTAATTTTTCGGTTAACATCACCCCCCCCCCTCTCCCCCCAACTGCCCCCGGCCCTCCCGGTAAAATGAACATATGAAAAAAAAATAAAAAAATAAAATATTATCATTATTTAGAAATCAAATTCAATATATAAATTCATTTATTACTTCGTGCATGAGATATTACTAGTATATATTAAGTATTTATAAAGTGGCCGGCGTACGTACATAGCTCCTATATCTGATATATGGAGACGTCTAAAGCGGAGCAGAATCACATGACACCTGACCAATCAAATTAGGAATTTGATGATCTTCGGCGAAGCAAACAAGAATGAGGAACGAAAACCTTGAAAAATACAAAAACGACAGTCTAAACCTACCTTGGTGTGTTAATTGATGCTTATATATTACTACCTAAACCTATCTAAGGCCGCTTGAAGCTAATTTTTCGGTTAACGTATAAAAAAAGCAAAAATTAAAAAAAAATAAAAATACCGCATAATCACGAAATAACGCGATGGGGTGTGGTTTCGAAGTTCGGCCTAAAATTAAGATTAATTCAGGCCGAAATTCGAAATAACCTCTGTGCGTTATTTCGCAGTTATACGGCAAATAAAAATAAAATTATAATTTAAAATAAAAAAATAATTTAAAATAAAAAAAAATATAATTTAAAATAAAGTAAAATACAATAAAATAAAAACGAAATAAAAAAAAAACATAATTTAAATAAGAACAAATTTTAGATCCTACTTGGCTGTCCTCTCATATATGTTTATTTAAGTTTGCGATGAAACGATTCACGAAAAACTGCTGAAAATAGAGCTTCCGAAGTGTTTTTTATTCGATTTTGAAGAGCTAGAGAACTAATGAGTAAGAAATGTTTGAATAAACATTTAACTTTTCGGAAATAACAATTACAAACCAATTATTCGAATTAATGCATTTTTTTACATTAATTATTAAGCCATCCGAGTAGTAATTTATTTCATTCAATGAGGGACAAAATTTGCTCGACCAATAGGAACTTGGGAACCCAAAATTCCGATCTGTGATCGCATACGTATTTTAAAATGATGCAGATCCGATCACTAGATCACGAGAATTTTGGCTTAAAAATTGTACGTACGTACGAAGTTCTTTTTCTCTGATGAATGCATTATATAATTAATTAATTAAGGCCATTTGAAATTAATTTTTCGGTTAACATCACCCCCCAGCTGAAGTCTCCCCCACCTCCCCCGAAAACGAACAGCCAATCAAAACGCTGGGTGCCTCTCGCCAGTCACCTGATTTATATCAACCAATGAAATTGGCCCATCTTTGTTCATTTTTATATGTTCGTTTCATATGTTCGTTTCATTTTACCCCCCTCCCCCCCTCCTGAGAGTCCTGGAAAAGTGATGTTAACCGAAGAATCAACTTCAAGCGGCCTAAGTTATTCTTGTTTAAATTTTAAAAAAATTTTAGAAAAAATATGGTGCGTTTCTTCTGACTCACTCCCATATGAACAAGTTATTAAGAAAATAACCGCTCAAAATATATATAAAAATATTTGCGCAAGCAGAAAATAAAAAATTATTTGTAACACTGCAAATTAACATGCGCAACCACCAACTAATCCGATTTTCAACACCCCACAGCCGATGTGGCTTACCGACCTCGCACACAAAATTTCAACGACTTTCCATATTTAGCACAACAAAGTAAATTCTTGTCCTAAAACAATTTCATTCGTGTAACACTCCCCTTATCTAATCAAACGTAACACTTTATACCTGCATGTGGTGTTTTTAATAAATCGACTAAAGAAGCTTTTTTTTTTTAGTTTTTTTTTTTTGTTTTCATTATAATAAACCGACTAAGAAGTTTTTTTTTTTTGTTTTTTCTTATTTCTTGTTTTTCATTTTTTGCTGATTATGGCGAATGAATTAATAGAATTCATCAATAATATTATTGAAGAAGAAATCAATAATAATAATAATGGAGGAAATGAAATTATTCAAAAATATGAATATGGTTCATTTTCCAACTTTTCATTAATAAATATAAGCCCTTTTGGAAATGTTTACACAACGACATGGGAAAATTCTACGGTTGTTCTTAAAAGTTTAATTAGTAGTCCGCAGTTAAAGGGAACAAATTTCATAGTAAAAATCGGCGGGCATGTGACTATTACCTTATATAGTAAGTGGAACGTCATGTGCTTCAATTCATAAGAAAAAACTCTATAGTAAACAATTGAAAAATACTCGTATCTTATGATCTATCAAACCGATTTTTGATGATTTTACTACCATTAGAATCACAATAATTTGCTCTACAACTTTCAATTAAGCAATAAGAAAGAGTTACTTAATAAAAAAATTACTTTTATATGTAAGCAAGCCCCATTCGCACACTATAGAAATTTACTATTAAATTCCGCCGTGATTTATTATAAAATGTCGATCATTTTATACCCTTTATCAGCGATCTTCCACTTAACTATTGACACTAGCATAATTGATAGTGAAATTGTTTCTGAAATAAAAAACAACATTACCGGTAAATCCACTGAAATAATTCCTTTTGAAGCTACTATAAATAATAAACCTATTATTACTAATGCGATTAAATTGTTCGTTAATGAGGTAATGATTTTTGTTTTATATGCAGCACAGTCAACTCTTTCCGTAACGAACAGTTGGTTATGATTGTTAAAAACTTTTCGATATATAAAATTCAAAATTTTTAGTTCCATCATATTCAGAGTTCGTTTTAAAGTGTTCGTTATGTTCGTAATAAATTGTTCGTTATAAAGAGTTCGTTATAAAGAGTTCGATGTAAAGAAAGATGACTGTACCAATTTCCAATATAATTTGTTATTAATTTTCTCGATGTTTAGCTTCGAAGATTAGTTGCTGTTGATAAACATAGACATCCAAATATTATCCAATTTCATGGGGTCACTAGTGGTAATTAAACAATAAAACTTGATTGTCCTTTAAAAACAAACAATGTAATCTTTTAAATTAATATATAATAATTATTTTGACTAGATCCCTTAAATAATCAATATAACTTAATCTTGCAATATGCTGCGGATGGAAATTTACGCGATTATCTAAGAAGAAACAAGACATTAAAATGGACTGAAAAATTACGTTATGCACATGATATAGCTAAAGGACTATCGTTTTGCATGATAACAAAATTTTTCATAGAGATCTTGTAAGAACATCTTTATGAAAATATGTTTTTTTTATAAATTCATAAAAAATAACTTCATTTTTTTTTCGTTTAATAGCATTCAAAAAATATTTTAGTTCACAATTCAAAGATGCTT
Organism: Gigaspora rosea; assembly: GCA_003550325.1. Lineage (NCBI taxonomy): Eukaryota > Fungi > Glomeromycota > Glomeromycetes > Diversisporales > Gigasporaceae > Gigaspora > Gigaspora rosea. The sequence continues at coordinate 25,332 of QKWP01000219.1, read as the reverse complement.
ATTGCAGACTTTGGATTGTCTAAGCATATGAATGAAGTAACTATGTTTAAAGCAACTGAAATGTTGGGATATTTGCATTGTAAATCCTAAATATAAATGTGACGAGAGATCTGACATCTATAGTCTTGGAGTAATCTTTTGGGAGATTTCTGCGGGCAGGCCACCATACGATTATTTCGAAACAAGATATGCAATTATTTTTCATGTTGGCAATGGTGACAGGGAAACTCCCGTCGAGAACACACCAAATGATTTTGTAAACCTTTATAAGCGTTGTTGGGACCAAGACCCTGAGAAACGGCCAGAAATTAAAATTGTTCTTGAAGAATTAAAAAAAATGCGACTTTCTTTGATTGACGACCAAAAGGCATACCATGAAAAATGGATTGAAAGTAAAGTCATCGAAGGGAAAATTAATGAGCATAATATTGATGAATTTGAAGATTATAAACTTATCAGTAGTGGTGCCTCTAGTAAAGTTTATAGAGCAAGATATAAAAGTACGAAAAATATATGTGCATTGAAATTTATTGAAAAAAATAATCATACCAATAAAGAACTTGTTAATGAGGTTTGTTATATTTTATAAAAGTTATTTGGTAAAACATTTATATTATATGCTAAAATGCACAATTGTAAATAAACAATATACAGCTAAGTCATATGCTTTCTATAGAATCCCATGAGAATATAATTAAATTTCATGGTATCTCATATGAAATAGATAGAAAGGATCCAAATGTAGTTGATTATGTTCTTATTCTTGATTATGCGGAGAATGGAACTTTAAGGGACTATTTGCAAACAAATTCAACAAATATCGAATGGGAATTAAAAGTTCATTTTGCAACTCAACTCGTTGAAGCCGTAAAATGGTTGCATGCTCATGATATTGTTCACGGTGATCTGGTAAATTTTATATTTTGTGATTTAATGTGCTTCGTGAATTACTGTATAATTCTAATAAAGTTTGATAAATCTTTATTTCTTAAAGCATTCTAATAATTATGTTAGCTGCGCGACATGCGTGCCGCGCAGGACCTCAGTACGATCATGTGTGAAGTTTCATCAGATCTAGGGCACGGAAATTTTTCGATAATTTACAGTAAATTAAAAAAAAAAAATTCCAACTGACCGGCCTAAGTTTTCAAAAAATCAACTGCATTTATCTGCAATTCTGACGACCCTAGTCTGCCTTTATTTTTAGCCACGTAAAGCTAATTTTTTCTTTTTTTAGATCCCAATTGTGCCAGTTGTTTGACATTTATTTTTTTCCGCTATTCTTATTTGGTGTCACCCGATGAGATATGCATTGTTAAGTTTATACGTGATTGTAACGTTTATCGCTACACAAATATGGTAATAATTTTGAGTAAAGGAATTTCTTAATACGTAACCAATATCTTTGCTAGTTCTCATCAAAAATACCTTAACTTGATCCCGCTAAGGCTTGTTGGGAAATAATATTTGTATTGTATGATAGAATTTCATGATTTTGTCAAAATCTTGAGAATAATATCTTGTAGATCGTGTTCTAATAATATCCATTAAGATCTGTTTTGCTAATTAGGTAACCAAACTGTGGATTTATCACTACACAAATAATGTAATATTTTGAGCTCTTAATATGTAAACAATATTTTCACAAATTGTTATCAAAAATATCGTATTAATTTAATCTTACTGCCGTGATGTTTTTTTAATTTACTGCCCGATTATTGAAGAGAAAGAGTAAAAGAAATAGTAATAAGGTAAAAATTCTATTTATATAGAAATCATGAATCAATTAAAGTTGTAATTTACGTCACCTTATTGTAAAAAGCATGTTAAATAATAGACCCGTTTTCACTTGATAATAGTTAAGAATCTCAACGATTAAGGCCAATATTCTAACCCGCTGCACCAAGAGAGTAACATAATAATGTTAGTAACTAATCAAAAGATAAAACATAAATAAAAGCATACTTATCTGACAATACCAACTATAGAAAAAGCATTAGTATTGAATTTAATTAATATATTCAAGTAACTCATAAGTCAAAATAAAAAAAAAACATATCTGAGCTCCAGTATTATTCTTATAAGGCCCAAGCTCTAAAAACACAGACCAAATCTCCTATGCCTCAATCTTGAGCATTTTTTCATTACTACCAAGGTTGACTAATTATAATTCTGGCCTACAATTTTAAACCACTTAATATCTAGATACTTTCCCGCTCCTGGTTTTGCGCGATGACGTCGCACAGCTACCTTATATTATTTTGATGGTACTCAGTATGTGACTCATTAACGTTATTATTAATCATATTTCATCTAATATCTACAAAGCACGCATAACGAACGAAAGCCAAAATTTTTAAAAAATCAGCGTGACAACTGAAGACCTGAATAAGAATAACTGGCCATTTCTGTATTCTTGATTCTCACGTTTTAATTTCACGCATTGATTGTACGTCATCAATTTCGATAAGTCAGTGTAAAGTTAGTACTATAAATGCTGATCAATCAATTTATTCGAAAATTGCAACATATATGTCAAATGTCGTAATAATTACAATTTTGACGTATATAACGTACGTACGTATGTAATTTCCCACGATGCCAATTTCTTCACACATATGCACAATGAAGCAATTACACGTAACGAATGATATTTTCACTATACCTACTAAAATAGGAAAAAAAATCCGATGAACATAGCACCTTCCAAAATAGGAAAAAATATAGCGCACCAAAAAGTTGAACAGAACCATCCCTCCACATTTCATGTGATCGTACTGGTATAATGAAATACCTAATTTGGCATTGTTGCTATTTTCCGAGTTTAAAATTTTTAAATTATTTATAAAAGGGCCGTGCAAATTAGTGAGCTAGTGAAAAAATAATTTTACATCATGTTTTAAAAACGTTCCAAAATAAATTAGTGCAATTCTTAGCTATTATTATCATTAGTTATAATCATTTATTTTACATAGTTATTTGGAGAGTCTATTTAATTTTATTTTGGTTAATTAAAGTTATAATTTTTTTTTTTAACATATGTTGTTCATGGATTATTTTTTTAATCCACTACTTTTCACTGATACTGGACACTGGACAATTTCCAATTGTCAGATTGTCCAGTTGTCCAACGTTGCTTTCTTCTTTGAAAGTTACAGAAAATCTGTTTCTGAAAGTTCAAGGTCTATTTCTTGTGATGCTAATAAAATAAATAAAATAAGAAATAAGCATTAATATAGACAATAAATTTGTGTTGTGACCGAGGCGAGTAATGATCGCCAAACACATGCTTTGTTATATTGCATACCAGTATATCTTTCCGTATTGAAACAGGATCAGGAAGATTTGAAAATTTGAAACGTCTGCTAGTATAAATAGCTTTTGAATGAATAGGTATTGAAGACTCAATTCATTAGATGAATAATTAAGTTCATCAGATGATCTCCAAACATTAAATATTTCTTTTAGTTGAGTTGCAGTTGGCCGTTTAGAAGCATCGGCATTCATACATTGGTTTGCTAAATCAATATATTTTTGTGGCGTTCCATTTGCAAACTCTGGTCTGTGACCTTCGCATATAGAATATGATAGACCTAATCCATGTTCTTGATTATGATAAGCAGGGCATCCGGTGGTAAGTTCAGACATAATTACACCCAAGCTGTATACATCTGATACTTGAGAATAAGGTTGGCCCTTAAGAACTTCAGGTGCAATATAGGGCATGATACCGTAAATGCCATTTTTATCATAGGTAGATTGGAAAGTTGGTCGAGATAATCCTAAATCAACAATAAAAGTTGATATACCCATTGATAAAATATTACCGTTATGTAAATCACGATGAATTAAATTCAAATTATGAATAGTTGAAAGTCCAGATGAAATGCTATATAAATGTTCTGATTTCATAGACCATGTCTGATTGGCCAATTCAGATAATTGATGCTTTAAACTTCCTGGTTCTATATACATCATAACAATCATATAATCCGATGTTTCTGGATCTTGTGTAATTCCATATAAAATTGCTGTTGATGATGTTCCTAAACCACAAGATTTTTGAAAAGAGTAAGTCCTTTCCCACTATAATAATTTAATGAAATTTGATAGTCATTACATAAAATTCAAACTAATACGATATTGCTAATTACAAGCAGAATAAAAAAGATATAAAAATCACCTCGTTAAAAAAATCCTCGTCGATATTTGATGAATCATTTAAATTTTTAATAACGACTTTCCATCCTTCAATTTCTTTCGGAGAATCTTGTTGAATTTTAATTGTCTCGTTATCATATAATTTATTGATAGTGACATCATTTTTAACATCGTTTTTTATTTTTGTAGTACATCGAACCCACTGTTTTTCTTCATAATCCCATCCAAGAATATAACCATCTAACCATATGGTAGTATATATAATACTAAATCCACCTTCTGCAAGGAATTTAATTCCTATTGAACGATCATAAGGTATCCATTCCAACACATCTGTATACCTTTTAGCACTAGTTTGGGCATCTTGAATAAATTTATCAACATGTTAGTTTCCACTAGTCCATGTATTAAAAGCTTTACGAAATTTTTCTGAATTACAATGTTGACACCAATAATGAAAAGTATTTGGTTTATTACACTCTTGACATATTCCATAATCATTGCTTTTTTGCGATGATTCCATATTGATTGAGAAAGATTTATTATCACAGATGATGATGCCGAATTTAGATTTATTATTGATTAACGCTTATTTACGATTACACGAAATTTGTGTCATTGCTTAATTCTTATTTTGGGTTGTCCACGACTAATTTGTATTAGAGAGTATAAATCGGTAACTTTAATACTAAGCATGGATTGCAAGCCTGGACGCATAACGTTTTATTTTAGCTATCTTGATGCTTTACATGCTTGATACAAAATTTTTATACGTGTATTTATTTTCCACTTTTACTTCACCGAATCTTTTACCGGCTCTTATGAAAGTGATAACGAAGACAGTTCGAAGAATTTGATGATCACTTCTATATTCGTCTTATAAAAAGATTAAAGTAACATTTTTCACATGAAGGCAGGCTAGCCAACCTGAAATTATAATCAATACGTAATTATGATGTAATTGATGGTGCATAATACACGCAATTGTCGCAGATTAAATGAAATCAGGTTAAAATGAAACCGAGGACCTCTCTTGCTCACCTTTAAAGCCTATAAAAACCCACATATACTCGTTTATTAATAACCCTAAACCTTAACCCTAATGCTAAAAAACCCCCCAAAAAATGTCCCCTAAAAAATTTTAAAATTTTGCTTAAAAAATAGAAAAATTTCATTTTAATCCAATTTCATTTTAATCTGTCACAATAATTATAATACGACAGGGTGCAACCCGCGACGAAATAGTTACGTTATTGATACAGATCTCCATCTAACTATCCTAAAATAGTATCCTAACCCTAATTAAGCTAAACTGCATCAATAACGTGATCACCTCAGCGCGGGTTTCACCCTTTCGTATTATAATTAGCGATAGTTTATATAAAAAATTAGTACGTAGTCAGATTATAGCTGTTACTCGGATAATCGAATTGATAATTTAGACAGTATTTAGACTCAGTAACTTACTATGCATTATCAATTCAGTCATCATGGCCTATAAAGAAAATAAGTATCGAGAAATGTGCGAATGTGCGGTACCATATAGGTTCCGGATGTGGTTTAGATATTGTTGAATTTTATTTTTGTATCAATGAAATATAAAATACAATTTTTTTTCAAATTCCTTTTTTTGACTTCACGATAGTAGCCTGAAATACTGCGCATAATACTATGAGACCTCATAAGTGTAGTTTTCTTATAGTTCCTTAAATGCACATTATTTTAAAAGTTTCGTTGCTACAAGCTACATTTAAGTTCTGACTAATGTTTTTATTATATGTATTGTAAAATTTTACTGATAAAGTTTAGAGTTAAGGTTACAATTATAGTTAGCAAAAGATTTTAGTAGCTAGCAATTAAAAACAAATTATTATTTTTATTTATTTTTTTTTTACTTTTTCTATTCATTTATAGTTTTTGTACAAACATTCTAAATTATTAATAGGCAATTATTTAATAAATTTTAAAATTATTGAACAAATATTAAATGTTATACCAAGAACGGAGCTTCACGGAAGTGACATGAAGGACGAAGGATATGATTTTACAGGTGATAGAACTTGCATTTAATGTCCTTCCCTATTTAGATAAATTCATTCAATCGGCGGGCTGTGCGCAAGAACAACGGGTGATCACGGTACCTTCATAGTAACTCCGGCAAAATCGACGTCACGTGTTTCCGAATGGTTCATTTCTGCCGCTAACAATAGCAAGTTTTATATGTAAAATTTCATTCTAGACATTTTTAATTAATGCTACAAGGGAATTTAAATACTCAAATCTCTTGCATTTTGCTTTTTTTTTGGGTTTCTTCGCATGCGCACATGTTGAAATAAATAAGTTTTGTGCCGTTTTTTTTTGGATTTGCATCACTCGCACAAATAAGTGCACACGATCAAAACAACCGCTAAAAATTTGAAATTTCAACTACAGGAGTTTGCAAAAAATATTGAAAACCACAAAGATGCTCATTGCGCGGCTTCTACTGCACCAAATTTATTGGTTTTTTTTTATTTAAAATTAGAAACGCGCTAATCATATGCCTAAAAAAATTATTTAATTGCTAATGGCTTGACAACATTCGGGCGATGATCGTGCTAACCCAATTTAAGCATGTCTTAGAGCTTTAACCTCTTTCGCTTTATGTAAAGCCTATTTATGCAAATTTTTTTGGTATAACGATCATCTACATTCCCTATTCTAGTGTCTTGTATAAATTTTTATTCAGAATCATTATGAAGAATACATTAATTTAAGTGGTTTTAGTTTAAACCGGAGGATAACAAAATCAAATCAAAATAGTAACGGAGTGACTATTGGTAAGCTTTTTTTGTGCCTAATATTTTTTTTAAATACTTGAAAAACAGACGTATTTTTGTAAAAAGTTGATTATCGTATTTTTAGGCGGATTGGTGAATGTTGGCCAATATGCTAGATTATGGGCTCTGGTTATTATTGGCGCAATTATTTTTTACCTACCCACTCTCACACTTCCGTTTACAGTTCCTCTTTTTTTAATTTTTTTTAATATTGTAGTGCATTGTTAACATCGAAATATTGGTAATTTTTGTGTCGAATACAACTCTCTTGTTTTGAAATTGTTGTATGATTTACTGATTTTGCAATATTTTTTTTATTCGTAGGGAATATTTTGGTCTATCGTCGCGGGAAAATTTTTTTAATAAACTATCCAAAGTAAGAGCAGATCGTAGTACCTGAGTTCACTTTTAGAAATAATTGTTAACGCTTGGTGTTACTTTGAATTACTTTTCTGGGAAATTTTGGTAGAAATGAAGTACATTTTTGGTAATTGTTTTCTTATAAAAAGCTTTTTTTGGGGATCCGTTAATGCCAATTTACCCCAGTATCGCCATCAAAAATTCACCCCACGTGATCAGTACCAAAATTCTTTCAAGTTCGTTTATGTTAGGTTAGGGTTAGGGTGAGTGCTCAGTTAGGGTTTGGGTTTAGGTTCTTATATAGTAAAATCGCTCAAGGAAAACTTTTTTTTTAGTTAAAACATGTGGTTTCTTATGCAAACTTTTGTGAAATAAAATTTTGAGACGTTTGTTTTGAATTTGCCTGATCGTGTTACGTTACACATAATTTTGATCTTTTATTGGCCAATAATCACGTGGGGTGAATTTTTGATGGCGATACTGTGGGCGATACTGGGGTGTTAAAGCCAGGGACGGTGAATAATATCGATTTGATTTTACAAAAATATCGAATACTCATGATTTACCAATTAAAATGCAAATTTTGTACAACAGTTACAGATAACGTGATATAACGTGATCAGTAACTAAATTTCTTTCTTCTTTTGACGTGTTTGTTTGATTGTCTATTTTACCGAAGCTTATCAATGGTTCAAGTTAGCAAATTTATATTGCCTGGCCCGAATTATACTTTTAATTTTGCCCAAGTGCATATTGTTACACTGCATTAACATTTGCGAAAATATCGATTTCCCCATGATTTGGCATAAAAATATCGTTTTATATATTAGGCGAGACCAATTTAATTCGGTGGTTTACGTTACATTCCTTTCTCAAAAGGGGGAGGGAGGGGACGGAACATATATAATAAATTTTAAAATTTTTTTCTCTCGATCGGAAATTATCGGACACCTCTCGCCCGTCTTTTACGTTCGTTCATTTTCTCTTCGGAAAGTTTCGTCTCTACGGAAAGTTTCGGAACCTTGCAATTTTTAATATTAATTCCTTCTGGCATTAAATTCTCCGCTCTAAATTAGCAAAACTATGCATGTATCTCAAAAATATAGAATTGGCCTCGCCTAATGAGATATGGATAACGTTAGTACATCTAAAGTAGCGTCTGACTCAAATTTCGACTTAATGCATGCATGAAGATGGGGCTTGATTTTAGTCAGGCGTTACTTTAAATAGGGGGCTACTTTAGATGCAACAGTACTCTTTGTACTCGATCTCATTAACCCTGCCCAACACTCTGATTCCCGTGATTACCCTGATCGATCGCATGATCACGTGAGTCACTCGAATTATATTTTCGTTTCACCTTTGCTGTTTTCAAATCATTATATATCTCGTCATTTATTTATACCCCTTTTACTAAGTGCAAGGGCTCTCCAGAAACTACGCCACACACAGTAAGGTTTGTAACCGTAACTCGTGATAGAACTATAAGAATTCCAACGTGAACTACGTAATTTAACCCTAACCATATTATTAGAATATTTTGTATAAGAATTTTTATAATAATTTATGATAGAAATCAAAATAATTTCGATGCAAACTCAACCTTAAAACGCATTATGTGTCAATAGGTTTGTAACAGAATTTTTTATAGAAACCATGATAAAAATCATGATAATTCCAACACAACTAACTCTCTTTTCATTGTTACCGAAATGGCACACAAGTCTTGTATTTTATATATTCGATAAAACTTGGCTTAAGTGCATATTTAAAATCTGTGCTCACGTGATGTAGATCATGTAACATTCACAATTATATCACATCACTTAAATCACATCGCCTATCAACTACTAGTTCTAGTTAATCGGAATGACTACATTTTTGCATAACGATGACATAACGATGACTACATTTTTACTGACCAAACAAAAATTTTGCATATTTAAAATCTGTGCTCAGTTCATGGTTACGTGATGTAGATCATGTAACATTCACGATTAAATCACATCACTTAAATCACATTTTTCAAATTCGATCTTATTTTTTTTTACAACTCACAAGAAAATCACCGAGTTTGCAAAAATCTTTTTTATATCAAAATTTTCTTATATCAAAAGCTTCTTATTATAAAATTTTTAACCGGAATTCATTCTATAATTTTATAATTCGGTTATAATCATGATTAGCAAAACTTTGATAAAGCACTGTATATTTCTATTTCATTTTATATAGTAAATTTTCAGTATATTGAAGTAAAAAGTTTAGAAACTATTTTTTTCAAATTATTTGGCCAATTCAAAAATCATTTATAAAAAAGGAATTATAAAAAGCATTGTACATGCATCTATAATTATACTGTCTATATTTATACTACATTCACATTAAAGCAGTGGTGTCACTTGGACACTTTTTGGACATTTTGGACATTTTTTCAAATTAAAATTACTTAAAATTTTATTAAGATAATCTATTTTAATTTTTTTACCAATGAGTCCAACACCTAAAAAAATATATAATTATATATTTTTTTAAATTACTTTATTGATTAGTTAAACATAGGACATAGGCTTGGATGATTTTGGACAATTTTGGATATTGGACAAAAAACATAGTATGGACATGTCCAAGTGACAACACTGCATTAAAGTATGTACAGTAATTAAAATATAATCTTTTTACATTGAGATTTCTTAAACACCATTCAGATGATTTTCATTAATTGCTTTACACAAATTATGCGAACATTTTTTTTGCTGTCTTTTGAGCATGTAGGCATAACAAAACGGGTTGGTTCATATTCAATAATATCCTGTGCACTTTTTTTTGGTCTTCCTTGCCACAATTTTTTTTGTCTATTACTTGAGCCTTCTTTACGTCTAGCAGTTAAAGCAACCTGAACTCTAATCCTTTTACTACTCTGTTGATAGCCATTATTATTTATTCGCTCTGCATTCTATCCGCATGTTTGAAAAAGGAAGTTATTGCTAGCCGAACATGGGTATCTTGTACCAACTGATGTTTTTTGTAAGCATTAACAAATTTACATATACCCTTATTGAATACAGAATCATTCCTTTTAAAAAGACTCTCCAAGTCATTATAAGACCACTAAAATTCACTTAAAGCCAATTGATAAAGGTTTTCGTTAGGTACATAATTACCTTTATTACTACTATAATTACTATTAGTACTGTTATCATTACAAACTTTCATCATTACTACTTCCTTTTTCATTATCACTATTAATATCTTTTGTACAGGTAGTTATATCAATTAAGGATGGTGATGATACGAAAGTCAAAAATTTAGGTTGTATATTATCTTTATCATTACAGTTTTCAACTAAATTATTTCTCACAGTTGCATGTGCTTCTACTGAATATAAAAACTTTTTTTGATCAAATTTTTCTTGGTGAAGGTCTGCATAAAAGCTAAGTTCCTTACGCTTTTTCTCTAATGCTAGATAAGCATAATGGTGCCGACTATTTGCAGACATTATGGGTATTTGGTTTAACCTGCATATATGGTAATAGGTTGATATCGGAGATTGGTGCTTGCATGATGCCCCATTGTATTGCATTCGCACATTCCCAGTTGCATATCTACAAAGTGCTATTTGTCCAAATTTTTGCTACTTCAATATTCAAATGTCATTAAATCAAGATTTATAACTCTAATATCATCTTTTAAACCAATTTTCCAGCCCAAAAGCTGAAAACAAAGTGCAACGAAATTATCTAACTGATTATGAGCTACAAAAGTAACTCCATGTATAATAAAGATCAATAGTTTAACAATAAAGTAAAATATTTGCACTATATTGTATGCTTGGATGCAACCAAATATAATATTTTTTATGATTCTGATTCCAGTTTCAGTGAAATTATTTGTATGATTATTATAGATTGGTAAGTTTTGACGAAATAAAATAACTTATTCCTTGCGCCGGCTCCATATAATTTCAAAATATTTTTTAAATGTGGATTCTTTAAGTATATTTGATTTGTTATAAGTTTGGTATACTCTTCTTCAAGCTTAACTTCAGTTCTTGCAAAAACAATCTTCTTCAAATGCCCAATAAGAATAATGTAATCGTCCATACTAATTTCATGCTTTCTGTCCCATAACTATCTCCACATGGCTTGTAAAAAGTGGAAAACGCATAATAATAAGGTTGCTTTATTTCAAACATTATGCAATGATATTCCTCTGCCTTACAGTCATCTGTTATTACAATTTCTGGCCTGATTATAGGTCCACGTCCATTAAATGCTCCTATAGGAATTATACGTTTTAAAATATTCAAGGCCTTCGTAAAAGTACTTGCTATTTCATTAGAAGTAAGTATTATAACAAGAGGTAAGCTTCAGACAGGTGTACTCATAGAGAGAATTATTAGTGGAGTATTAAGAGCATCAAGACTGGCCATAGTATCCATGTATACTAACTCACTAGCTTGCTGCAAGAAATGACAATGTTTCATTAGATTGGTTATAATCACAAGAATGAATGGTTGGCCAGGGTCTACACTTGTTGGAGCAATATATGGTTGCATCCAAGCATATCTCTTTTTATTAGTGTTAAACTCTTCAACTTCTTTGGTTAATTGACTAAACATTTCTTTTCCATTTTTTGCAATGATTGATTAATCAAAAAACTTTTTGTAAAGGTAATAAAGATCATGTCTATGAGGACAAATAGCTTTGTCAGATAATACTTCTTCATCATTCTCATATTTTAATTGTATATCTTCCATGTATGTATAATAGGCACTGGCAGGACCATGTTCAACATGAAAAAGTTTAAAAAATGCTTCTTTTGTCTCATTAAGTATAGGACGAAAACTCATAGTATGGTTTGATACAAGTGAGTGATTATGGTGAAATCAAAGAGAAATTATACAAGGATGTGTATCTAATTTATTTTGTAATTGTATGCTTAATATTGCTGGACATCCAGTATCTCGTTTTTGTGTACTAATTACTTCGCCTTTTTTTCACCTCCAGGATTAATATTTACATGATTATTCTTTTCTTTCTGCCCTTGTTTCAACTTTACTATATAACTATGAGCACAATGTAACCGTTTGGAAAAAGGTACCTTATGCCTTTAATAATTCACTCTTGTGTTTTTCGCAAGATGATTTTATGTAATTCAGAAAATCTTCAAGCCATATTTTGGCATTATTGACTATATAAATATTCACATGAAACTTTGCCTCAAATGGTTAAAAAATGCGCCTGGAAAATTTGAGCTTTTATTGCTTCAAATGAATTAATAACATAATTGTAATTTAAGGGCAAAGCATGTTCCAAGGTAACGAGATTAATATTTGTTATATGCTGTGACTCAATGTTATCTGATAAAGAAATATGTAACATACTATTACTAATTAATTCCATTTTTACAATAAAAGCGCTTAAGTATTTAAGCAGTAAAGTATAAATAAGGTAAGTTAAGAAATCTAAAGAAGATAAGCTAAGGAAAGTAACTATAGAAAAATTGTAATGCGAAGAAGACAAGATAGTTTTAATGTGAAGGACAAGATTTTGTAATGCAAAAAAGACAAAATAGTTGTAACGTGAAGAAGGCAAGATAGTTGTAACATGAAAAAGACAAGATAGTTGTAACACAAATATTTAGAATTTATAAACTTTTTGCATATTTAAAAACTGTGCTCGGTTCATAGTCACGTGATTAGTGATACACTGAAATTAATTTTTGAAAAAGACCTATTTCGTCTTTATTAGAGAAAATTAAAATTTTTTATAAGAAAGAGCAAATAAAATTTATATAGATATGTTCCTTATAATTTCGTCTATTCAAAAAAAGTATCAAATAATTTTGTCTTTCAAGTAAAATAGGTCAAAAACAATTTCGTCTTCAATTTTAATTTAGGTTTTAGAACCCAAAATGCTTTCGTCCTCATGTATATACTGATGTAGATCATGTAACATTTACGATTAAATTACATCATTTAAATCATATCACCTATCAACTACTAGTTCTAGATAATCAGGATAATAGCAATTGTATAATAATGACTACATTTTGCATAATGATGATATAACTATTTACTGACCAAACAAAAATTTTATAAATTCTAAATATTCGCATTACAACTATCTTGTCTTTTTTGTGTTACAACTATCTTGTCTTCTTCACGTTACAACTATCATGTCTTTTTTTGCATTATACTATCTTGTCCTTTGCATTAAAATCATCTTGTCTTCTTCACGTTACAACTATCATGTCTTCCTCGTAGCTACTTTTCTTAGCTTATTATTAGGAAAATAAAAACATTAATAATCTATAGTAATGTTCAAATTTATCAAATAAGTGCAGAATTTTGTTTAAAAAATTGCAAAGATTTTCAAAATTTAGATTTTTGCATTTCTTCGCAGATTTTTTGCCAAAAATCAGTGAAAATATTTAAAAAGTATAATATTTGCAGATTATAATAGAATTGGGAAAATAAAAATATAAATAATCTGTAGTGATCTTCAAATTTATCAAATAAGTGCATAATCTTGTTTAAAAAATTTCAAAGATCTTCAAAATTTAGATTTTTGCAGTTCTTCGCAGATTTTTAGCAAAAAATCTGTGCAAATATTTAAAAAGTATAATCTTCCCAGATTATAATAGCGCTGCCTATTATAATCTGCAATAATCTCCAAAATTATAATTTCAATACTTACCTGCTAGTAAGAATATGAGAAAATCAATCAACAAAACAAACCGAAAATAAATAAATAAATAAAATAAAAAACACGGTTTTTTTATTTACTTTTTTTTTTTTTATTATTATCTTTTATTCTGATTTTTTTATTTAAAATTTGAAATAACACGATGGTGGGAATAAAAGTAAATTTCTGGTTATTCCCATAATAAGGAATAACTAGAATTTACTTTTATTCTCACGTACATATTTCTGTACTTTTTTTTATATATTTTAATTTTAATTTTATTGGGGTTATTTTTATTTTAATTTTATCAAATTTTTTTTAATTTTTTTTATTTTAATTTTATCGATTTTTTTTTGATTTTTTTTATTTTGATTTTTTTTTATTTTTTTTATTTTAATTTTATCAATTTTTTTTATTTTAATTTTATCGATTTTATTATTATTATTATTATTATTATTTTTTTTATACAATGTCGCATGAAAGCAGATTTTTATTAGGTTTTTAGATAATACATTCTTGGTTAATGAGAGTACATATAGCCACATGTGCAACTTTTGGTTGCCTATTTGAGTAGTCCGCCCGAAGGTTCTACACTATACGCCATACCTGTAACCTAACTAGGAGATTACCCATTTAAACTCTCTGGTGTCCCCTATTCTGTATTATCCACTACAATCACACCTACACATAACCTCATGCTGCTTCAATTGAAGACCACCCAGATCGACATTTGCCATACTACTTGTACCCTAATTCTATAGGTAGTCTAGTAGCATTCCAACTACCAGATTATCCTAGGATGGTGTAGTACATACCCCTAATCTTTCTATGTCCTACACATTTCTAGATTAGGCTTTGAATATTCGCAATGGCCGAGGCCACCACTAGCAGTCAGGGCTAACCATTAAACTGCACAGTATCCTTGCTCTTGCAAGGTTCATACAATCCCGATACCTGCATCAACCAGTCCTATTACCGATCTCTCCCAAACTACCAAACTAGTTAGCCAGGATGGGTCCTTCTTCCTCGGCTTTAGATGCCTTTTTTGGTTAACTCTCTTGGTTCCTAATTCCATAGCATAGGACCTTTTCCTCCGGTACATCTCTGGCGGCCAGGTTGGTGCCCCACTTGCTTCAGAGTGTTCATCCAATTCTTCGGTCTCAAATTCCGGTATCCGCAGAATCGTCAAAGATCTTCACTACCTCCTTACTCGGGTCTTGCCAAATGGGTTTCAATTATTCTGGTTCCTTGAATTTGTTTGTATCATGAAACACAATTTCGCCCGAAAGCTCTCATTCGAGATAGTAACTAAGGACTACAGGTAATGTACCCAACCAATCGTCGAATAAATGTTATCAGTACACAGGCCTATTTTTCTAAACCGTCTCCAGTAGGATTTGAACTCTAGACCTGTCGCTTGGGGGTGACAACTTAACAACTTCCCTAAGTCGCCACACCCAATTTTTTTATTTTAATTTTATCGATTTTTTTATTAAACAGTTTTCTTTTTTTACCATTTTTTTTATTTAGATATAGTTTTTTTAATTTTTTTATTTATTTAATTTAATTTAATTTTTTTATTTATTTACATATAGATAATATTTTTAAATAAATTTATAAAATTAGTTGTAAGTACTTAAATACGTTGGGGTTTATTTTTATCAATTTTTTTTATCGATTTTTTTGAGGTTTTTTTTTATTTTACTGTACTGTATATAAGGGAGCCAGGGGTATTATGGCGAAGTTAAAGTTGCTATTATAAAAACATTTTATTAATTCATATTAGTACACAAATATTTATCATTATTGATATATAATGCATTCAAGAATATATCAATAAAAAAAAAAAGAAGCATAAAAATCGGGGTCGTCTAAAAGATCATCATCACATGCAATGTATTATAAATCCAGAATTTTGATCGAAGGGGGTATTATGGCGAATTTAATTTTGGTAGTAAAAAAAATTTTTTTCACCTTTTCCCTAACCCGATTCATTTTCTAAATTAGATTTAGCCTTGGTCGGCCCCCTTTTCGATTGGCTACTTCCTGTTTTTGGGCTGTTGCAGCTTTTTTTTGGGCTGTTGCAGCTTTTTTTTGGGCCGTTTCAGCTTTTTTTTGGGCCATTTCAGCTTTTTTTTGGGCCGTTTCAGCTTTTTTTTGGGCCGTTGCAGCATTTTTTTGAGCTGCTGCTTCTTTTCTTTGAGCTGCGATCTCTTTTTTTGTCTAATCTCTTCAGCTTTTCATTCAGCTTCGTCGTTTAGCTCTTTTATTTGATGCCAACTTTCTTCATTCGTCAATAATCGAGCAAAAGGGAGTGTTTTTTTCTTTTTTTTTAGATGATGTGGATTCAGATGTCTCTTGTGAATTTTGAGCCTGCGAATTTTGAGCCTGCGAAATGGGATACTTAAGTGCCAAGCGCAATGCACATGTTCCAGGGCTCTTATACGTTTTTAACTCCTCACAAAATTTTGCAACCTGGAATTTTAACAAATCATTCTCATTCCTAAGTAAAATATTAGTTTCTTCTAAATTTAGGCAAGTGGAATGAGAATGATTTGGTTGTGCAAGTGGTGGTGATGTTAGAGTTGTACTGGTCAACTAAACAACAGGTAAGTTATCTGAAGTAAATTGTTCAGTTGCCAAAGAAGGATCTAAACGATCCTCACTAATCGCACTAGGATTAAAGGGCCATATCCCAGTGGTTTTGTAAGCATTACGAATAGCTAACAGAGTATAAGTTTTGGCAAAAACGGGACCAAGAATCTTTGCAAAGGTATGCTTTGTTACTATTTTGCCGTTATTATCATTATGATATTTATCACACGTTTTACTATACTCTTTTTTTAATTTAGCAAATAGAATTTCAGACGGCTGTAAAACGTGCGTTGTATGAGGTGGTAATGCAAAAAGAAGGATGTCATTGTTGCGACAAAAGTTGACACTTATATAGTTAATATGACTTTTGTGCCCGTCAAGAATCAATAAAACTGGACGCGTGGGTGGAATAGAATTAATGAAATGGTTGAGATACATTTGAAAAAGATCCTTACGCATGTATCCAGTATCTGTGAAACCCATAACGGCTCCGGGAGGTGCACCTTCCAATAGACCGGGAATTACACGAACACCTTTATAGATTAGTAAAGGTGGTATACATGACCCAGCAGCCGAAATAGTTGGCACTACAGAAATATGATCGTGGGTCTTTCCATGTGCCACTTTGTAAACTTGGCGTGCACCTTTTCGCGCAACAACTTTTTCAGATTTAGGAATAAGGACAAAACCAGTTTCGTCCATATTCCAAATTTGTATAGAGGTAAGTGAATTTTCATCAATGATATTACCAAGTTTTTCAAAGTAATCCTTTACAATAGTCGCATTGGTTCGTTGGGCACGTACTTCCGATAATTCTTGAGGTGTGCGAAATGATAGCTCAGAGTGATCCCTTAAGAAATGCGCCCACCAATCTGGACCCGGCCCACTATTCCCAAAAGGGTGTGTTTGCTTGTTTAGCCTCAAGATCTCCATTACACAATGGTTAACACCAGATTTTGTTAGACCAAACCCGAGTCTTTGTACATTAATACAATAACCTGCAAGTTGAGTTTCTTTATGCTCGGTAAGTATAGTTTGTGGGCCTGAACGATTAAGAGGTCCATTGTTTTTTACAGCGCGTCGAAGAGTGGTTTCTGGGATCTCAAAGCTCTTTGCAACTTTATTAACACTTGGGCGCGTAGAATCAGAAGGGTAATTATTTAATTCATCATGGGCTGCTCGAATAGTTTTTTGCCGATTAAGATAAGAAACTGGTGGCATATTGGTTTATTATAATCCTTGAAAGTATCGTGGCAAATTTTACTGTAATATGCACTTTATTTAAACCGTAATAGTTAGATAAAATTATCATTATCTTTATAAGAATGTACAAGTAAATATTGATCACTGATCTAAATTATTGAAATTTGATTAGTTATTACGAAACGCGATTGAAAGAAAAAAAAAATGCGAATGTTCTAAACTAAAACGCACAATATAAATTACATTAATCATTTAATTTTGACTGATTAAAATGAAATAAAACAATTAACTGACGGTCGAAAAATAAAAATTTTTAGCTCACATTTTTTAGTTTTTGGAGTAGAGTTTATAACAAGTATAAGTGGGTTTTAGAGAGTTAAATAGAAACCCCTATTTCATTTTAACC
>QKWP01000218.1:391146-423923 GCA_003550325.1 Gigaspora rosea | reverse complement strand
TAAAGAAATTTGTTATAACATGCTTGTGGGTCATATTTTTCAGAGGTATCTGAGTGTAGGTTTGTAGAAGTTTCTTCTAGTAAAGAAATTGTATTTAGATTAGTACTAGTATTGTCAATATCGTCTGGTAGTAGTTCATCATCAGAATAAGTCAGCATCAGATTGTTGTTAAGATTAGAAATTAATATCTCAGAGGGGGATGATGAAATGGGATCTGAGATATTTGGTGTATTATCTTCTATAGCGATCACTGTATGCCCAGCTTGCACGGCTCCGCAAAATTCTGTAGTCCTCTGGTTAGACGTTAGAAGACCATTGTTATCTAAATTTTCTGGGTAAATAGGCTTTACCATCTGCCTACTTACATCATTTTCTTCTCTAACTACTAAGGATGTATCTTTTAGAGAAGCGGTGGCTGCATCTAAGTTGTTTGTAGAAGATAAAATTATTGAAAAGCGGTTTCCTTAAAGAAGAGAGAATCTTCAATAAGTGATGGAATTTGGAAGTTAATATTGAATTTTTTTAATAAAAATTGTTCAGCCTCAGGGTATGCTGTTTCTTTATAAAATCTGGCTATTTGAGAAAAGGATGGTTGTTGATTTTTGATATAGTCAAAGTAAGTGATTACTTGTGCTAAAAAGTCTGTATCAATAAGTTCTTTAGTGATTTTATCTATTGCTGTACTTTTGGTTAATTATCAATATTGTGATTTTGTGCAGCAATTTGTTGATAAGATATTAAATATTTATAAAAAAAGGCATTACTGCGTCCTTGTCTTGTCTCTACCAAATGGTCTGAACAGTGAGCAACTTCTGCTTTATTTGCAAGTTTATCAAGAAGTCTAGTAGGAAAAGGTTTATCAAATGTTGCTTTATGTTGTCCATCTATATGAAATACTGTTTCATCAATAATAAGATCTTCTATATTAATAGTTTTTTTTGGAAAATAATTAAATGATTCATCTAGTATATCTTTAAAAAATTTAGATGTATCATGCCGATGGTTTTTATCAACATATTTACAGTCTGTATACTTGCAAGTAAGAATATGATAGTTAATAAACTGAAAACATTCATTGCGTCTTTCTTGAAAACTATATGGTTCTTGAAGAGTAATTTGAGAGGGTAAAAAGGTTTTGAGCTGAAGAATAAATTTTTCCATATTTCTTTTTTTAATGTATAATAAGTTTGTTCCTTATCCAATGAATTGGTGAATTGGCAGTTATAAATAGGAAAAAATTGTTCAAACTATTCTTTAAAATGGTCAAGAGAGTTGTTTAGTAAAGGAATAGAAAATTTTTCTAGAAATAAGGATTTAGGAATGTTAAAAAGGAGTTGAATATTAAATTTGTTATCATGTTTAATAGTAAGATACTTTTCTGTTTTGTCTGTAGAAATTGTAGATGAATAAAGATTGTATATTTTGGGCCGAAGGCTTAGATCCTCAGCAAATTTACTATAGTTAGTTATCTGATGAGTAAAGATGCATTTTTGCTAAGTTTGGACAAAATTGGAGTCTGTTTTCTGGTTTGTAAGGAGGAATTGTTGCTGGAGATACAAAAATTTCAATATAGTTAAGTTTTTTAAAAAGAACTGTTGTAAATTTATGAATAAGAAGTTTAAGAGTTTTTTCACGAATATCGAAAGGTATTTTGGTATTTTTGTCTATAGCTGGATTTTTTTGGTATATATAACTAGTAAGGAAATCAGGGCTTTCTCCTGCCATTATTCTGATTATATAATAAATACTAGCTTTAAGAGGTCTGCTGTTTTTTGTTCCTTCCTTAATTATACTACCAGGATAAAAGTTGTAGAGATGTGTTTTAAGAAAGTTATATAGTAAAGAGGAAGTATGTGTTTGAAGCTTTTTGTTGGGTTCATATCTTCAGTAATTGGAAAATTTACAAGCCAATCAAAGGTTGGGTTAGATTTGGTATGAGTATTGGAAGTATTGCTAGTAGATAAATTTTTATTAAGAGGTATCTGTTGTTCTTTATTAGAAGGTTGTTGTTGTTGTTGCTTTTGTTGCTGTTGTTGTTGTTGCTTTTGTTGCTGTTGTTGTTTTTTAACTTTTATTTGTTTGCCTTTTTGTGCGAGTTTTTTAAGAAAGTTGAGTTTTTCTTCTTTTGTAAGTTGGAAGCAACAGTAAAAGTGACAGAATGAAAGTTGTTTTGAGTTTAATTTATTCAAAGTAGGAGTTAATTTGAAATCTTGAGTTAGCTTAGCACATTCACGATGCAATAAACGTCCTTTGAAGATACAACATTTGGTATAGTCTGGTGCATGTTGTTTATTTGAGGATATTTTAACACAGGGGATATCTTTAGTATTGCATAAAAAACAACTATGAAAATGTTGAGAGTAAGGAGTAATAGTTGTAGAAGTTGGATCTTTATGATAAGTTGGAAATAGCAATCTTGGTTGTGCATTTGTAAGGTCAAGGTTTTGAGTTGTAAATTGTTTAATTGGTGATTTGGAAACAGTATCTGTAATTTTGCTAAATCTTTTAGCAATATTGACAGTTGGGGATGTATTAGGACCCCGAAATATACATAGATAGGTCAGGTTAATTATAGGGTTACTAAAAAAAGAAACATCTGCAAAAAAAACTTCAAAAATAAGCAAAAAAAATACTATAAATAGAAAAGATATATATATTTTGGGGTCCTGATGTATCCATAGGAATTGGTTCTTGAGAAACTAGGAATTCAATAATATTGGGAGGTGAAGCTAACATGGTATTTTTTACAAATACAAGTACTAATTGTTGGTTGAGTTGGTACTGTAAAGTAATGGTAGGTATTTTTAATTTTGGTTTTACAATTAGGAGGATTAAAAGCAGATGGTATTACTTTAAGTATGCAGCATCTGTTTCTTTGATGAATACTTCAAAACAATCTTTGTATTTAGGATAAAAGTAGTCAATATTATAGACATCAGGTTCTTCACTAGTGAGTGTAGGCATATTGAGGATATCAAATTGTAAAGTAGATTTGGTAAATAGAAAAACAAGTAGTACAGTGCCCGCCGTAAGTATCCGACCCCCTATAACACAAAGAGAGGCAAGATAAAACTTTATTTTTTTTTTTTATTAAAAAATACATGATTCGTTTAGACTACTAATACATTGTGTAATCCCCATTGGCTTCAATTAAAGCCTCAACCCGCCTTTCCATACTACGGACTAATTTAGTAGCAAGTTCACAGGTTAATGCATTCCACTCTTTTACCAAACACGATTTTAATCCTGCAAGAGTTCTAATTTTTTTTCTTGCTATTTTAATTTTTAACAATCTCCAAACATTTTCAATAGGATTTTGGTCAGGGGAAACAGATGGCCATGGAAGAACCTTGACGTTGTTTTCTTCCTTCCAATCCTTTGACAAAGTTGCACAATGCTTCGAGTCGTTGTCTTCTTGCAAAATCCATTTATCCGAATTGGCCCCAAAAAGAAGCTCAGCAGACGGGAGGGACCTTGTTCATATTTCTTAACCATATATTTGGCATTCAAGTTGTGCTGAAAGTAAATCAGCTTGCCAAAGCCCGAAGACGAAAAACAACCCCACACGTTGAGCTTCAACGGATGCTTCACGGACCGCCATAATTTACGCCGCCCAGACCACTGCCAGGTTCTTGGATGCGGTTGATTCAAATGGAATGTACTTTCATCTGTAAATATTACCTGGTCCCATTCGAAATCATGATGATCTTTTGCCCATTTTAGCCGTTTCTCTTTGTGCTTCTCTGTGAGAAGTGGTTTGGAAAGTTTCGCCATATATTTTGCCCCACCTTCACATAGACGCTTTTGAATAGTGCGTACACTAATGCTAACATTCCGTTTTTCCATTTCCTGTTGTATTTCAACAGCAGTTACATTTTCTTTGTCACTTGCAAGCTTAAGGATCTTTGCATCTTGCTGCGGAGTGGTGATCCGATTTTGACCAGGTTTTTGTTCATCATTTAAATTTTTTGTTTCCCCCCATTTTTTTACCCAATAAAGCGCAGTAGACTTACTACAGCCTACAATCTTTGCTGTAGCACCAAGCCCAAGCTTCGGACCTTTGGAATGATAGTGCAAAAAAATGATTTCATATCGCTTATGCAGCGGAAGAGGCATTTTAAAGGTTCAGAATTTGGGCGGAGAACATTGCTCTGGTAAATGGATAAATTGCCTGCAAATGGTAAGAATGATCAGCGTTTGCATCATTGTTTGTCGTGAGAAAATTTTAAGGTTGTATGTACAATGCACTTGAAGTTACACCGGGTCGGATACTTACGGCGGGCACTGTATAGTAATCAGATTTAGATAAATAGAGTAAAATAATATATATTTAGAGTTATTTGAGCAAAATAATAAGGTAGCTTCACAAAGAGGTATAAGTTGTTTTGTGTAACATAATACCAACTAGGCAAGTATATGTTACACAAGTCACGTGCTATTTATATCACGTGATATACAAGTCACGTGTTATACAAGTCACATGTTACACAAGATATGCAATGTTTATAATTTTGGTAACATGCTTTGTATAAATTAAAAGGTTACAAAAGAGGTAAATATTTGCCTTGTAAAATTAATTAATAATTTGTTTAATTAATTGAGAACCAATTAATTTCAGGTTATTAAAAATGTGGGTAGTACGATTTTATGTTACACAAAAATGCCTATAAGGGTATTTTTGTAGTAGAGTTAAAAAAGACCAAATAAAAATAAAAATAAAAAAAAAAGTATAGAACAGTTAAAGGTTTTTTTAAGTATATCTCAGTCAGTTTTAGGACTACAAGCTTGAAATATAGCTTGTTGTAATGAGAAAAGTATGCTCTTTAACTTTCTCTTAGTTTGCAAAATAGATTAAAAAGGCCGTTTTGAATGTATTTCAAAAAAAAATACAATTTTAGGCCAAAGGGCCTTTGCTTAATAAGTTTAAGGAATTTTGCAATGAAATTTTAATATTATATATATTTTTAAGAGTAGAACAAGTTTGTTTAAAAGTAGAAGCCAGGTTAACTTAATAAATTATAAAGTTATAAGGATTTTTTAAATAATTAAGTTTGAAAATTTTGTGTACAAGTGATTAACAGAAAGAGTTCTTATAGTAGAAATAATTTATACGTTTTTTTGTTCTATTATACTTGATTTATTATAATATACTTTTAATACAAAAATAAAATTCAAATACAAAGATAAAATTTAAATAATTTAACAATTTAAAGATTAACTATAGTTACTGCCATATGTTTCTGAAAATAAGCTATCTCTTTTGGATAATTTTAGGCACAAAAAATCCAGAGTAGCTTATTTTCAGATATAATTAATTTTTGGTTAATCACCAATAGTTGTTACATAGTAAAGTCTAAATTCTACTATTTAAATTGAATTATTAGCACTTAAGTAAACTTGTTTGGGAACTACACTATATATATTTTGAAAGTTTTATCAAAATAGAGCACTTTTTATTATTTGACTTTTAATTTTTACATTCAATGAATATATTTTGTTAATAAAATTTTAATCTCTTTGTTGAGTATAAAAATTAAAAGTTAATTAATAAAAAGTTCTCAAATTTTGTTATAAATTTTAGGATATACATATTTTAATCTTCTGAATAAGTTTACTTAAGCAGCTTTAATCAATTTCTTAGTAAAGTTTGGACTTTACTATATAGTAGTTTTCTTTAATTGTGGGTAGCTTATTTTTGAGTTAAAGACGTTTTTGAGTTTTTTGACCAAAAGAGAAGTAGCTTATTTTTGGAAGTGGTTTATTTTGGCAATATACAGTATAAAAAACTACTAATTTTTGTAATTGTAATAAAATTAGCTTAATTAATAGTAATAATTATTATAAAAATTACTACAGTTGCACTCCTAAGTGCAAACTCTTCCTATATGCAAACCATAGCTTGGTTAGAGATGGGCACCATGCGCATGACTGCATGCATGCAATTAATTCTGGCCAGCATTAAGAAATTAAATTATAACTTTGGTCAAAACATGCATGAATGCAAAAAATGCATGCGCATGTGCATGCTAAAATAAAAATTTTGTATTTTGCCTATCTCTAAGCTTGGTTCTGAGCTTGGGACTTAGTTACCTTCGATATTCTGCATATGCACAAAATTCTGGGTACCAAACATAATATAAATTCCTTGTCAGAGACCCGTAAAAATTTGTATATAAATTAATACAAATTAATTAGCAATTCACGTAAGAACAGGACAATTTATAAAACTTTATATAATAAAAATAAGCAAATTTACTATAACATTTCGAATATTGGAATCCAGTTTGCCTACAATATAAAGTATTAATAGTTTAAATATAATATAATATTAAATTATATAGACATAAAAATATGGTATTTGTCTTTCTTTTTATTAAAAGTCCAGTAGAATTTTCTAAAAATGAAAGGTACTTTACTAAGGGCTAAAATTTTGAATTTTAAAAAAACCCGCCTTTTTACTATATAATTTTGGGAAATTGGATTCCATATTACTATTAAAACTATATAAATACTTATCCTCGACTTTTGTCCTGTTCTTACATAAATTGCTAATTTATGCAAATTAGAGACGATGCGATAATAAAAGGACAATTATGCATGTGATAAACTAAAATATGTGGTTTAATGTATAGTAATAATTTTGGCTAAATTCGTAATTTCCAGCCCGGATTACAAATATTAATTCTGGCCAAACATACAATTTCTAGGGTTTCAGCCTAAAATTACAAATATACTTCTTATATGATCTTAAAAAATTTCAATGAAAAATATTTCTTGGTACCCAAAAAGGAATCAATTGACAAACATATATATTAAATTATGCATATCTTCTTAATATTAACACCTTTTATACACATTATGTGGTGAATTTAGTTAATTGTGTATTTCAGACTATATTTTGCAGTTTCTGTGGTTTTATGCAAATTGTATAAAATCATCGTCCCTAATGCAAATTTATATTAATTATGCAAATTAAACCAAATTTCTAAGAGTAAACTTCACATGATATTCTATAAATTTGATTGGCTACTATTGTCAGATAGTATACAAAAACTGTTAAGATTCTGAAACTTCTGAAAGAGAAAATGAATGAACATAAAAAGACTAGAAAGGTCAAACAACATTTTGGATAAATTTTTGTTAATTTTTGAAAAATCGCAAATTAATAAAAAGTTAATTTATTATTGCAAATTAATACAAATTTTAGCAATAATGCATATTAAGATTTCATATAATACAAAAAATTTTTATGGGTCTCTGTTCCCCGTAAATGCATGCACGTGACTAATCTTAAAAACTGGCCAATCATAACACATATCATAGCTTACTTAAAATTTCTACAATTATTATCCATGATTAATTTTTCATATATTAAAACTGGTTTTAACTAATTTTAATATAAGAAAAATGAATTTCAATTTCAATCTCTTTTAATATGTGCATATCTGATACGTATGTACAGTATTATATGTATTAAATGCACTATTTAAATGTTCTATATTTTTAATTTCTCTTAAATTACTGTATACAGTATTTAGATTTAAAATTTAACAATTTATTTTTAAGTAATAGTTTTAAATTATTTATATTATATTTACATTAATTTAGTACATGAGTATAAAGATCATTTAACTTATTAAATTAAGTAATTAAAATAAGCTATTCAAGTTCATGTTTATTTACTATTTGATTATTTAATTTCTTTTTATTTGCATTAATTAGTATGTAAATATAAAGATCATTTACATATTAAACTAAGTAATTAAAATAAGCTATTCAAGTTCATGTTTATTTACTATTTAATTTCTTTTTATTCACATTAATTTAGAAAGTAAGTATAAAGATCATTTACATATTAAACTAAGTAATTAAAATTCAAGTTCATGTTTTTTTTATTTAATTTCTTTTTATTCACATTAATTTAGTGGGTAAGTATAAAGATCATTTACATATTAAATAAGTAACTAAAATTCAAGTTCATTTTATTTATTATTTAATTTCTTTTTATTCACATTAATTTAGTCAGTGAGTATAAAGATTAAACTAAGTAATTAAAATTCAAGTTCATATTTATTTACTATTAATTTCTTTTTATTCGCATTAATTTAGTTTGTGAGTATAAAGTTCATTTATGTATTAAACAAAGTAATTAAAATAAGCTATTCAAGATGTTTATTTACTATTTAATTTTTTTACTATATTAACTTTTTTTTTATATTAACTTGGATTTTTTTACAGTATATAAATTATTAATTTTATAAATTCATATTCTCTAAATGCATATTTATATCCAATTCTAAGACATGCATTTAGAGAGGGTAATTCTATAAATGCATACCCTCTCTAAGTGCATAATTATGTCCAGTCCTGAGAGCATGCACTTAGGGGTGCAACTGTATATATATGTATAGTAAAACACAATCTAAGTTTGACAATTTGGATTGATTCTTTAATCCAAATAAATTTAGATATTCTGATTAGAGATTTTTAATCAGATTGGTCAAGAACTTGAATAACAAATCTAAGAATATGTTTAAATGCTAAATTTATATATGTATAATCTAATGCAATTCAATCTGGCTTTGATAGAATCCAGATAATCTATCAAAACTAGAATTGAAGCATTATATTATAATTTTGGTATAACTTATTGATAATTGCTAATTCTAAAGTTATATATTAAATAGAATTCTTTTATTGCTCAGGTTTATATAGAATTCTATTACAACTTATACTAATTTAGAATTAATTTAAATTCTTTTATTATATAGATTTAAATAGAATTTTGTTATAGCTTATATGATATATAATTTTAAAAATTTTAGTAAATAGTTGGACAAATTGGACCTGGATTATGTTCAAGCATATGTCCAACTTCACTGAAACTATAAAAAATTGAAAATATTATTATTATATATTAATTATGTTTTTATTATATTTTAAAAAACGTTATAATTACTAGTTATAAGTTAATAATAATAATATAAATAATATATATTAAAACTATTTTAGTAATATTAATAAAAACATTTTTAAAACATTATTAAACTAAATAAATTTCATATTTATAGTATAATATAAATATTTATGTTATATAAATATATCATATTATAATATATTTTATAATATTAAATATAATATAAATAAAACAAATCAATAATATAATGATTTAGACAAATGTGTTTACCCCAAAATCTCGCAAAAAAGATTTTTTGTTAAAATACG
The DNA here is from genome assembly GCA_003550325.1 of Gigaspora rosea. Taxonomy (NCBI): domain Eukaryota; kingdom Fungi; phylum Glomeromycota; class Glomeromycetes; order Diversisporales; family Gigasporaceae; genus Gigaspora; species Gigaspora rosea. The sequence goes on along the minus strand of QKWP01000218.1, from coordinate 414,698 downwards.
AAGGATGGTTTCATAAGCAAAATTACGAGATATAAGCATTTTTTAAAAATAATTTTGGTTTAAAAAATATTTTTAAAAAACTTATTTTAATATATTTTTAAAATATAATAATAATGTTTTTATAATATTTTTAATAATATTAAAATACTGTATTAAAAATATTTTAAAAAAATTATTTAAATTTTTTTTTAAAATATAATAATAATATTTTTACAATATTTTTAATAATGTATTAAGAACATTTTTAAAAGTTTATTTTAAGTTATTTTTAAATAATAATAATAATGTTTTTATAATAATTTTTATAATATTAAAATAATGCTTTAAAAACATTTTTAAAAAATTTATTTTAAAGTATTTTTAAAATATAGCAATAATATTTTTATAATATTTTTAATAATATTAAAATAATATTTTAAAATATTTTTATAATATTTTTAATAATATTAAAATAATATTTTAAAATATTTTTAAACAATTTATTTTAAACTATTTTTAAAATATAATAATAATGTTTTTATAATAATTTTATAATATTTTTAAAACAGATTTAAATTTTTATTTTATTTTTAAAATTTTTATTATATTATTAATATATTATAAAAACATTATTAAAATATTTTTTTATATAAAAGCATATTTATTATATTTTCAAAATATTATTATTTTATTATAAAAACATATATACTTTTTTTTAACTTTCAGTAAAGAATATACAGTCCAGTCCAATCATGTTAAAACTAGATGGACATATGTCCAATGCCAACACTGTATGTAACATATCAAATTACAATATTTTTGTTTCTTTTTATAATATGCAGAGATATATTGTGTTATCTATAAAAGTTTAATTGTATGTCTTTAACTGATATTGCATAAAATAGAGTAGAAGTAAAATGTCCTCACAATGCTTTAAACAATTAAAAAAAATTTAGAAAAATAGTTTGAATTAAAAAAAATCAAAAGATTAGTTAAATTAAAAAAAAAACAAAAAAATTAAAAAAACACAAAATTTCTCTAGCCAATCAAATTTTGAGTTACAAACTTTAAATTATATGTGATCTTAAAATTTGATTGTCAGGCAAAATTTTTGAATTTTAATTTAAATTTTAATTTTTTTCTTATGGGTTAATATATATGTACCCGAAGGTATATATACCCGCATCATGTGACCTATAGATCGCTACCAAAATTCAAGATTAGGTATAACATTGCACGATCAGAAAAATTCAAAACAAACATTCATTTTGACAAAAATCGCTTATTTTGCAAGAAATTGCATACTAAACCACCTTCTATGCATTAATAAAAAGATTTCTTTGAGCAATTTTCCTATATAACAGCCTAAACCCAAACTCTAACATAATACTCACCCAACCTAAACAATATCGGCATTACTATTTTTATATGTAATACCATATGATCAAAATAATGGGTACAAAAAATTTAATGTACCCTATGGGTATATTTATATTAATTCTTTTCTTATTTAACAAATTTTTTTTAAATATTTTATTAAAATTTTGATTTTAATTTAACCAAGATTTTTAAATATAAAAATTTATTTATTTTTTATTAATATTTAAATTTACCAAAAAAATAATTATAGTTTATAGATAATAATATTATAGAAATTAATATATTGGTAGTGTGTTCAGAATAGCCATAGAGATAGTGTCATTAGAAAAGTACTTGTATTGGTAAAGTAACTGGTAGTTTGAAGGAAGATGTAATTATCAGAAAAGGGTAGTTATTAAAAATAAGATAATTAATGAGAATATGATTGCTATTAGATAACTATCAGATAAGTAGTTGTATTTGGGATAGATAGTTGTTGAGAAGATAAATAGTTACTGAGTAAGTAGTTTCTTCAAAAAAGCTATTGGTGTAATAGTCAAAGTATTAGAGCTTCAGTTTCAGTTATTTGCCCAAAATAGTTTTGAGCAATATCATTAATTATAAATACTATAGTTAATTTTGCTATAACTACTAATTTGATTTTTAAACATTAGTTTAATTAGTCAAATAAATTTGCCTTTTATAATAGTTTTACTTATATCTTGTACTATTATGCTATATCTATATTTAATTTTTTGGTTAATATTTAGTAGTACAGCTGCTATATAATTATATGCTAGTTATTTATAAAAATTTTTTTAAAAAAATTTGTGTAGCCTAATCAAAATTTTATTTTATGTTTTGTAAACCAAGAAATTTTATTTGTATAGCCTAACCATATACTTTGTGAAATTTTTAGCATTACCTTTTTCTTTTACAAATAGTAAGGGCCATGTCATTAATCATCCAATTATTTTTTATCAGAGGCCTACCCCCCTCTTTTTTAATATATATATAGTCAAGTTCTTATATATAATTTCAACTTTTTTTACCCTTTCCCCCAAAAAATTACCTGATTTTTGTTACTCTCTAAATAGCTTTATAAAAATTGATAGCTATTTTGTGCATTTGTAACAATCTTTTATAGTTGAACCCCAAATATCTATAATATAGGTTATATTTTTTTTAGCAAATTGGACCAAATTTGATTAAAGGTCCAAATTTAAATTTTAGCAAATTAAAATCAATTTAAAAAATAGCTACATTTTTAGTTTTGCCTAAATGGCTGGATTTTTGAATTATTATAATTTATTTTTGGTTGAATTTTTTTCTTTTTTTGGAAAAAATAAGTAAAAAAAGCTGACAATACAATTTAAGCAAATTTTATTAAGACAATCAACTTTGAGTTAGTAACAAAGTTGTAGAATAAGTCAAAAAAAAACATTAGTTTTATATGATAACTTATAATATTTTATTATTAAAATTTGCCTCTATAGTCAAAATACTTTATAAACAAAAGGATTTATAAAGAATATTGATATTTTAGAATAAATAAAAGCTATTCTGAAATGAAAATTAAACAAATAAATTAAAAATTTAAAAAGTAAAATTTCATTTAGTTATCAATTACTTTTAATAGTGCACAATAATATATAGTTATTGAATGCAAAGCATCCAATAACTGGAGTTATTTGGCATGTGGTAACAATTATATCGTGATCTGTAAGATCACAATATTATTGTTCACATAACGAATAATGGAAAGTATCTGTGCTAGAATTTGATCAGGAGATAACTGGGCCCCTGCGGGACCCAGTTATCTTCCAGTTAAATTCTAGCACAGATACGACAGTTATTGGTGCGTAGCGTCCAATAATGGTATTAACTGTTAGATTACAGCGATCAGACATACGCAAAACGAATAAAATTAATTATTAAAAAAAAAAGAAAAAGGAATATGTATATAATAAATATGATCTATATTCAAAATCAATTTTATATGTACTTACTATAATGAAAATATATGAAATTATATTATATGGACAAGCGACAGTTAAGTAGCATAATTATTTATTATTATAATATCTTTAATTATTATTATTTTTTTTAATTATTAAGAATTTAAATTTAAAAATTTAATTTATAGTGACAAAAATTTAATTAAAAATAGATGATGTTTATAACATAATTTTTCTGTCTATAAATACTTTAATTGATCTAAAATCGATTATATTTCTCTCTCTCACTGATCGCTTAGTAATAAATATGGATACAATGAAAATAAATACTACAAACCTACCAGTGCTAAAATCAACAAAATAATCAATACACAGTTCCAGAGAATATCCAGAAGGCAACTGCAAAATGGGTTAAGGTTTTAAAAAACTGGCAGCACGATGTACGAAATTGAAACAATTATAGATATGAACCAGCTTGAAAATAAAATGACCGAGTTTATTCTTGAGATTCGACAAGTCAACACGAATAAGGAATATGCGCCATCATCTTTAATTACAATTGGTGGACAATAGATTATTCACAAAGCTTTTCATAAAGATGAAGAAGATAATTTTTCTGAGGATACTGCTGGTGTATCAATTGTTAAAAACTACTATATAACTGCAACGCATATTAATATCAATTAAATATATCGATAGTAGTTGCATTGTTATTAAAAAATATTGTAATTAATCAATAGCGATAATATATAAAACATAAAAAAATAAATCGAATGCTTTGAATTTAAAATACTTTTGCCAAATAACCAAAATAAACTATTATTTTTTGCTGAATAACCAAAATAAGCTATAGATTTTTGCTAAATAACCAAATTAAACTTTTTTTTATCAAATAACTTGAGTTATTTGACAGTCCGATTATAGTAATATGACTGATAACTTGTTTTATTTGAACTTGTAAAAATCAGGTAAAGTATTATGATTTTTCTATTTTCATTAAAATTGAAATTTTAAAAAATCATAAATCTGGAAATAATTAAAAATCTAAAAATCTTTATCAATATTAATTTATTTTAATAAATTTTAACTAAAAATAGTTAAATACCATATTATTTATAACACTCTTTTCAATGATCATCCGAACCAAATTTTTAACAGAAGAAAAACAAAAATATTTTGTTAGAGCATTGCCTATACTTAATGTATGGTAGGATAACACAAGAAAGAGTTTTTATAAAGATCAACTACTGCTTTAGGGACTCCTTTATATATTCAGCATGCAAGCCAAAAGCATCTTCATACAAGATAACTAACAGAAAATGGTGTCCTTTTATAAGAAATTTTGGTGGAGGTACAAAAAATTTCTTCATCGACAAACTAATCTGTGGAAAAACAATGGGAACAACAAAAAATTGAGTTTTATCTTGGATTTACCTTTCTTTAAGTTTGGTGCAAGTATGTAATATAAAAAATACAAAAACTTTGATTTTTTTAAAAATCATTTAAAATTTTGCCTATAAAACTGCTTTTTTTATACAAAAAAAATTTCTTGCAAAATTTTACTATATTTGGTCTAGTGTAAAAATACAAATATACAAAAAAAAAAGTTATTTGGTCTACATATAAAAGTTTTTAAATTTTTAACTATTTATTTATAATTTTTTTATACCTAATAAAAAAAAATATAATCTACATTTTGATATAATTTTTATTATCATTTTATAATAAGTTTATTTATAATAAATTTTTAAAAAATTCTATTTTTTTAAAAAAAATAATAAAATCTTATTTTAAAAAAAAATTATTTTTGTTACCAATATGCAACATTATAAGCTTGTACTATGCAACTGCATTGCTATACATATGCTAAATATAAAGTTAAAATTTTATCTTAATTGGATTAGTAGTTATTAAAATATAGATTAAAAATAATTTTATTTTAATAAAGTTTTATATATTACTATATGCAGTAATTTTATATATAGTAATTATTATTATTTTTTTTTGAACTTTAGCAAATCTCACTATTATATAGTTAGAGCCATGTCATTAATCACCTGATTATTTTTTATTAGAGTCCTACCCCTCTCTCTTTTTCTTATTATATATATAGTCAGGTTCTTATTTATAATTTCAATTTTTTTTACACCCCCTAAAAAATTACCTGATTTTTGTCACTCCTCTTATATGTATACAAGAACATATAATGTTTAATATATTATTAATACAAGCCCAACTTCATTTGGTTACTTCTAACAGCACCTAAATGCGATCCACTACATCAATCTGGAGAGGTCGAACACTAAGAAAACCCTTACAAAGTTACTATCCAACCCAGAATTTTACCAAATCGGTTCAGCAGCACCACGAGTTTATGTAGTATCATATGCTTTAGACTTAGGCCTTGCATTATGTCTCATAACTTTGGTTATTCCAAATTGGGGTTCTTGCACAGTTTTCTTCACAGCTACAAATTTTCGAAATAATAGCTGCCCAAATTAAGTTTGTCATACAATATCCTGGGTCCCTATCTCCTGCAGTATTTTAGTTTCCTAATCCAGTTGGCACTTATATTTTGCCTTTGGAAGGAATTGAACTAGCAACCTTGTGATTTGTATCCTTAGAGCATAACTACTATGCTATCAATCTGAAGGATTGTAATTATCATTAAATATTTAAAAATTTATATTTTAACAACTTCTGATTCAATTAAGCTAAAATTTTAACTATATATTTAGCATATATATATAAAAATATACTTGTACAATATAAACTTACAAAATTGTAATTAGTAACAAAAATATATTTATTTTTAAAAGATATTTTTTTGCTTTTTTTAAAAAATACTAAATTTTAAAAACATTATTATACAACAATATGTATATAAAAAGATAATAAATTTTATATTAATAGATAGCTTAGAATTTGGTTTATTTTGTACAAAACAATTATTAATAGATAACTAAAAATTAAAAAATTTTTATATATAGATAAATAAATTTTTAATTTTAGTATATTCATATTTTTGAATTTTACAAATTGAAAAATGAAATTTTTTAATAAAATTTATATTTAAATATTTTCTAAATATGTATAATAAATAAAGTTATTTAAACATTTATATTAAATTTTAGAAAAAAGTTTTATTATGAATAGATTAATGTATCTACATTTTTGTACTGGACTATACTAAGCTTTACTTGAACCTTAACTATGGCTCTAACCCAACTCTAATGATACAGTAGTAAGTTTTGATACTTTTTTTTGTTTTGATCATAATATTATATGGTCTAATTGGTCAATTATACTCTAGTACTCTAGTAACTGTTACTACTAGTGACAAACATTTTTTTTTGTATATTCATATTAGAAAAATTGTTATTATATTAATATTGATATCAATATCAATACAGTTAACTCTCTCAAAGTGCATATTGCTAGACCTGATACTTTGTTCTATATTTAGAAAAAACATGCATTTAAGAAAATATTAAAATTATTAAAATTTTATTAAATTAATTTAAATTATAAAAATAAAAATTTTTAAAATTAATAACTTTTGATTTACTAATTCAATTTAAATAATTTAACTACAAAATGATCCTCACAATAAGATAATTATAGTAAATCTAAAATTATTCAAATTTGTCATATGTCACAGAATATATAAAGTTTTGTATATATTATATTTATTATATAGTAAATATAATACAAATTTTACTATTTTTGTAATCATGTAATCAGATTTGGATAATTTTAAATTTATTAAAATTATTTTATTTAGGGAATTATTTTGATAATTAAATTATTTAAATTGGATCAGTAGCACAAAAAATACAGTATTAATTTTTAAAAATTTTTATTTTTTTTATTATATAAATATTAATTTTTATAATTAAAAATTAAAATCATAAGAAGTACAGTAATATAGTTTAGTTGGGTTGTTGTTACTAGAGATTGTAATGGGTTGGGTTGGGTTGCATTTGGATCTAACCTGGTTCAGACCTACTTAGATCAAAATCCAATTCAAATCAAATCCACTTAAATTAAAACCTTAACAAATCTCAACCTACTAGAATCAAACCTGATCAGGACCAAACCCAATTAAGATTAAATCCAACTGAGTCAAACTTAACTCATGTTAAACCCAACCTATGTCTATTCCAATCCAGCCTAACCTGGGTTGAATCCAGGTCATATTATAATTAGCAACCAACAAATTAGTACCCACATGATTGATAATAATTAATGCATAGTAAAGTTCAAATTTTACTATGCAAATATATTTTAATAGCTTAATTAAACTTAATTAGGCAATCAATATATATATTTCTAAAAAATTAAATAAAATTTTAAATTCAAATTAAGCACTTGAAAAAAGATTAACATTTTTTATATTTTATAATATAGTAAGAATATATATATATATATTTGTATATTAATTTTTAGATATAATACAGTATTATAGATTTTATAAATTTTATTATTGTATAAATTGGTCAATTAATTAATACAGTATAAAGACAATTAATAAAATATATTTATTTATCTATTATATAGATTTTGAATAATTATTCTAAACTTTAATATTTTGTATTTAATTTAATTACATTTTGGTTTTATTTTTTTTGTATTTTATTTTTATTTTTTTTAACTTATTGTTTTAAAATTTATAATTTTTGATATGTATCAGCTTTTTAGGGATTTTTATAAATAATTTGACATTTGCATAACTAATAGAAGAAGAAATAGCTAATTGGTTAACGTTAATTAATTGCCTGAGTAACTAATTTATATAATTTAAAGTATATTGTTTTAAACTACAATATTTTACTATTTTAATTATGAAAAATAAGTTTTTTTATAATTAGCTTTAGAAGAGCATTTCTTTTTACTATGCAAATAATTTAAAAATATCCCAAGAACAAAACTTAGCTAGAAGCAAAGATAACTATATATTACAGTCGACCCTCATTTATATCAACCTATTTGATCACTATTATATTTATGTTGATAGTAATATTAATGAGGGAACATATTAAAGTTGATATATATGAGGGTTTTTAATATAATTTTATTAAGATATAGAAATTCATTTTATGGCTTATATTGATATTAACAGTGTTGATATTAATAAGGGACGACTGTATTACCTTTTATCTATACATTAGCTATATACAATATTGATAGTTAAATAAAAAAAAACAATCAAGATATTTAAAGTAAATTTAGAGTTTAAAAAAACTTATATAAATTTTAACTTATTATATTTAAATTTAAAAGTACTTTTTTATATATGTATATTGCAGTGTGTAAATAATACTGCAAAGGCAATTAGAAATGATTAAACCTATTTTATTCTATTAGATTTAAATAATAATTTTTATTGTTTATTGTTCAATTTGAATAGGTACTAGCTTTTAATAGTATAATATTCAGGTTTAATGTTTAAACTTAATTAGTTCTAATAGTGTATTTGGGTTTGCAAGTTGTAAATTAAAGGTTTGGTTTATATCTTTGATTTTTTAATTAGTTCGGGTTAATTAACAATAACAGATAAATAATCTGTTTACCTCGCTTTACACGTGCTATATATTCTAAATATATGTGATAAAATTTTTTGCATATATTTATTAGTCTATAAGCCTGCTTATATGAAGTTTTTTCGCTTTTTAGTTTTATCAGTTATAGTAATATTAAAATAATAATTTTTTTAAAAAAATTATGTAATTTGATTGGTTAATAATCACGGGTAAATCGCGAAAAATTGGCCCATATGAATAGCCACACGTTTTTTTTTAAAAAAATAATTTTGTTCACCTTGCATTTCTAGAGTTCTTTTTCTAGTAAAATATAAATCAAAATAATCAAGGACATTAAAAAAAGTATGAAAGAAAAAATACAAATATTTTATTTGCAAAAGGAAACGAAAGTATTATTTATGCACCTCCAGAATTCTTTTGCTAGTAAAAANTAGTAAAGTTCAAATTTTACTATGCAAATATATTTTAATAGCTTAATTAAACTTAATTAGGCAATCAATATATATATTTCAAATTTTTATCCAAATTGGAGAAGTTTTATTATTTGACTTTTAAATTTTATGTTTAGCAAAAAAATTGAAATTGTTTAAAAAATATATTCAACAAATGTAAAAATTAAAAGTCAAATAATAAAAAGTTCACTAATTTGAATAAAAACATGTTTGCTTAAGCAAATATTATTGTTTGTATATGTATAGTTAGTTGTACTTTTATTAATATAATATTTTTTAAAAAATTAAATAAAATTTTAAATTCAAATTAAGCACTTGAAAAAAGATTAACATTTTTTATATTTTATAATATAGTAAGAATATATATATATATATTTGTATATTAATTTTTAGATATAATACAGTATTATAGATTTTATAAATTTTATTATTGTATAAATTGGTCAATTAATTAATACAGTATAAAGACAATTAATAAAATATATTTATTTATCTATTATATAGATTTTGAATAATTATTCTAAACTTTAATATTTTGTATTTAATTTAATTACATTTTGGTTTTATTTTTTTTGTATTTTATTTTTATTTTTTTTAACTTATTGTTTTAAAATTTATAATTTTTGATATGTATCAGCTTTTTAGGGATTTTTATAAATAATTTGACATTTGCATAACTAATAGAAGAAGAAATAGCTAATTGGTTAACGTTAATTAATTGCCTGAGTAACTAATTTATATAATTTAAAGTATATTGTTTTAAACTACAATATTTTACTATTTTAATTATGAAAAATAAGTTTTTTTATAATTAGCTTTAGAAGAGCATTTCTTTTTACTATGCAAATAATTTAAAAATATCCCAAGAACAAAACTTAGCTAGAAGCAAAGATAACTATATATTACAGTCGACCCTCATTTATATCAACCTATTTGATCACTATTATATTTATGTTGATAGTAATATTAATGAGGGAACATATTAAAGTTGATATATATGAGGGTTTTTAATATAATTTTATTAAGATATAGAAATTCATTTTATGGCTTATATTGATATTAACAGTGTTGATATTAATAAGGGACGACTGTATTACCTTTTATCTATACATTAGCTATATACAATATTGATAGTTAAATAAAAAAAAACAATCAAGATATTTAAAGTAAATTTAGAGTTTAAAAAAACTTATATAAATTTTAACTTATTATATTTAAATTTAAAAGTACTTTTTTATATATGTATATTGCAGTGTGTAAATAATACTGCAAAGGCAATTAGAAATGATTAAACCTATTTTATTCTATTAGATTTAAATAATAATTTTTATTGTTTATTGTTCAATTTGAATAGGTACTAGCTTTTAATAGTATAATATTCAGGTTTAATGTTTAAACTTAATTAGTTCTAATAGTGTATTTGGGTTTGCAAGTTGTAAATTAAAGGTTTGGTTTATATCTTTGATTTTTTAATTAGTTCGGGTTAATTAACAATAACAGATAAATAATCTGTTTACCTCGCTTTACACGTGCTATATATTCTAAATATATGTGATAAAATTTTTTGCATATATTTATTAGTCTATAAGCCTGCTTATATGAAGTTTTTTCGCTTTTTAGTTTTATCAGTTATAGTAATATTAAAATAATAATTTTTTTAAAAAAATTATGTAATTTGATTGGTTAATAATCACGGGTAAATCGCGAAAAATTGGCCCATATGAATAGCCACACGTTTTTTTTTAAAAAAATAATTTTGTTCACCTTGCATTTCTAGAGTTCTTTTTCTAGTAAAATATAAATCAAAATAATCAAGGACATTAAAAAAAGTATGAAAGAAAAAATACAAATATTTTATTTGCAAAAGGAAACGAAAGTATTATTTATGCACCTCCAGAATTCTTTTGCTAGTAAAAATAAATCGAAACAATCAAAAATATAGACAAAAACTTCACTATTTTGTTTGGAAATGAAGAAAAAAATATTATTTATGCATTTCCGGCATAAATTTTGCTAGTAAAAATAAATCGAAATATCAAAAATACTATTGATAATATGAATATATACACGTATATATAGACATTTTTTACAATTTCAAAGTTATTTTTCTTGTAAAATAAATCAAAAATTCTTGAAAACATTAGTAAAAATAATTGCTTTGGCACAATCAAGAATTTTTTTATTAATTTTTGTTTTGTACTTTATTTTCTAGAGAATAAATAAAATTTGGTGAAACTTAGGTTTACAAATTTTCTTGTAATTTAAACTCTATTAAACATATTCTGGGCCGTAATTTTATTTTAAAGCAATTGACAACACTTAATCATTTTTATAGGTACTGATACAATAAAATTATTAATTGTTTACGCAAGATTATTTACTAAAAGCTTAAAAAAAGCTAAACTCAAAAGAACAAAAAGAACAAAACAGTTAAAAAAATTTTAATTACAGTACATGAAATTTTTTGCCAAGTTTGCATCTAAAATTTTATCATATGATTTTCACAAATTCCACGTGTCATGTCAAATACATGTGTACTCTGTTTGACATTAAATAATCATCAATTATAATGATCGTGTCAACATTAAAGTTGCATTACTAAGTTCGTGGTAGTGATAATACATAAGCTTTATAAAATTTTTATGATATAAAAATTTAAAACATAACAGCTATAAAACTAATAATTATACTAAGTTAATTGTGAACCTGAAGAAAAAAATCGGAGATTGGTTAAAATATCAGATGATAGTTACGTTATGTATGTTAACTCACTAATCAAATCTTCGTTTAAATCGCACAAAACAAATACATACATACATGCTTTCACCAAAACCAGACAGTGACGTCCATAATTGTAATGAAGGAATTGATTAAACTATTAAAAATCCTAAATAATTTAATAAAGAATCATAATTACAGTATTTTGTATTATTTTGAATTTATTACATATTATTGTTGTATGTCGAATATGCTTAAATTAAAGAAATTTTAGATAGAGTAAGATAGTTAAAGAATTTTGAATCGATCTAAAATTGATTCCAAATCTATTTAGTAAATATTTAAACCTATTAACAATTAAAATTACAATTAGATTTGTAATTTTGTAGAATAGATGAAAAATACAATTAATAATTATTTGATTTAGTGATATGGGCCGATGCCAAATTCTCGGGCCGACCCGGCTGCGGAAATTAATCGGCCCGGTCGACCGGGCCGATCATATTGTTAAAAAACTTTCAGTCAAACAAAAATGCAAAGTAGTCTTATAATTTGATCTTCTCAATGTGAAAATAGTCAGAATTACATCACGATACTTGTGCAAGATTTCAATTGCTAAAAAATTACACGGAGATGCATTTAATATATAATGTTACATAAATTACAAATAGTAGGAAGAGTGCATGTAATGCATATATATAGTGGATCTACTATATGCGAATAGGAAGCGGCTATAAAGGCCTGATGGGTCCTCTTAATGGCCGGTGATCTACCGGGTTATTTTCTCGTAGTTGGAAATAAAGTGATAAGTATGACGGTGGTTTACTAACAATCGATCATCAGTGCTATAATCAGCGAGCAGTCAGAACTCCTAATTGACTAGTTGAATTTATAAATATCGACTAGAAAAAAGCCGACTATTCGATTTTAATATGATAGATAGTTATCGACTGCAAGCACTAACTTGAGAATGTTCTACGTGTGATTTAACTAATAATTATAAGTTATACAATGAAATTCTATCAGACGAAAAAAATTTAACTATATACCGGCCGGGCTGACCTGCAGGAATGTGGGCCAAGGGCCGACCCGCCCGCCCGCCCGGCTGATGGGCCGAGGTCAGCCCATATCACTAATTTGATTGACAGTTAATTTGTACGCACATGATATTCTTATAGCCAGTATTAAAGTCAAAAGAATCTCACGAAAAAAACTGATGTATAGTAAACGCAAAATTTCATAAGTATTTCAAAGCAATCTCTTAAATCGGATTTGCATTTAGATTTTTTGGATAGCAACTACTTCTGAAAATTCTGCAAAATGCTCTTGCCTTTTACATTTGCATCGACTCACTTATAGTGATAACAATTTTACTTATGATGTTTTCATGTTCTTAAAACTTTTAATTGAACCTAATTCAGGAAATTGTTCAGGCCTTTAAAAGAATAATTTCAGTCGCATTATATGTATTTTAAGATCATCTAATTTCACTTAACTATTTACTTTCAAAATCTCATTCGATAATATTTAGCAGTCGATTAAGAAAGGTTATGAGATTCTATTATTCTCTAATAGACGAATGAGAATTGCTGTTTGTTTGTGGATCACTATGTTACGTAAAATCACAAGAGATCTACCGATTTTAGTCGATTTAAAGATTTCGAATAAATATAGACATTACTGATTGAAAAATATAATCGATAGGGAAATTTAGAATATTAGAAATTTTCAGCTTTCATCATCATGAAATCATGGTGTTATACCTTTCTGCAAACAGTTATAATTAAACTTTATAATTTATTGTTAATTCTTATATATATTATTAAGTAGAAATTAAATTTCTTATTACTCAAGCTTATTTAGAATTCTGTGCATCTTTTATCGATTTAGACCCGATAATTTTGATTTCGATATACGCATTTACAGCTAGATTTTTGCTCATATTCAAGTCTTGCAACTGAATGTATGTATCCTACTAGTTCGGCCTGTTGTTAAACAACCGGTTGACACAAATAAATCAAGTGATGCAAGACCCATGGAATATTATGATTTTAGTACAGAGAAACCTCCTAAGTGCACACTATAGGGACAAGCTTTTAACAATGTGCATTTAGTGAACAATAAGAATTAATGCGTTTATAGAGGTCAAGTATATTTTGAGCTTGAGTTTGAGAGTGAATTTAAAGAGGATGCACTTAGGGCGGTTTCTCTGTAAATGGATTATGGTTTCCATAATGAATAATTTACTCAATTTACAGTATGCCCAAAGCTTTTGACTCTGAATATGTTCCTATCATTTGATAAATGTTGAAAGCTTATCTGATTGGCCATTTGATTAGTACTAAGATCTTTTCAAAAAATGCTTGTGTACCCTGAAACTAATTAATGTACGTACGTACGTACTACATGAAGCAGTACTTAATATAGGTTTAGGATGCTTTATTTATCCAAATGTACTACATTCTAATGTATAAATTGAATCAGAAACGAAGTGTAAATTTATACGTAATTTCTTGCATCCAAATGTCAAATACAAAAGTCAATAACTCATCAGATGAAATTACTCAAATCAACAATGATTTTAATCACTTGAAATTAATTGTCAGTCAGACATCAGCTGATATTTTCTGGCTTGGTTATTGTTACGAATATGGAAATGGTGTTGAAAAGGATAAGAATAAAGCATTCATTTACTATCAAAAATCTGCAGAGATGAATCATCCTAACGGAATGTACCAAGTTGGTTGTTATTACTATTTAGGAATTGGGTTGAAAAAGATAATCATAAAGCATTTATGTATTATCTAAAATCAGCTGAGGCGGGTGATTCTATGGGAATTTGGAAAATTGCCATTTGTTACTTCTACGGAATTGGTGTGGAAAAGAGTGAAGACAAATACAATGAATGGATTAAAAAGTAACTGCCTAATTTTTCATTTTTCTAAATTAGAAATTTAAATACTTTTTAAACCAATTTAATTCTTTAGGGAGTAAGTATGATTATCAATATAAAAGGCATTTTATTGAAAATAGTTCATGTCATTTTCGTTCAAATGACATGGCTCAAAGTTATTTTATTCATGTTAATTTAGTCCGTGAGTATAAAAAACAAAATATTAAAATAAGCGATTCAAATTCACGAATATCTACTTTTTATTTCATTTTATCCGTGTTAATTTAGTGCGTGAGTATAAAAGAATGTTTATTGAAATAAACTATTTCAAGTCATGAATATTTACTATTTAATTTAATTTATTTACGTTGATTTAGAAAGTGAGTATAAGAAGCATTTAATAATCTAAGTATTTAAAATAAGCTATTCAATGCCATGGACATTTACCAATTAACTTCATTTAATTTATTTAATTTAGTATGCAAGTAGAAGAACATTCTGTAATCTAAATATAGTATATTCAAGTTCAAGAATATTTACTATTTAATTTTATTCAGAACGTAAGTATAAAGAACATTAATTAATCTAAATATTTAAATAAGCTATTCGAGTTCATAAATTTAAATTTTATTTTAGAACGTGAGTATAAAGAAAATTTATTAACCTAAGATTTAAAATAAGCTATTCTAGTTTATAAATATGTACTTGATATTTAATTTCATTTTAGAACGTGAGTATAAAGAAGATTTATTGATCTAAATATTTATAGCAAACAATTCAATCATGAATATTTTCTGTTTAATTTTACTTTATTCATATTAATTTAGTTATTCGTGAGTGTAAAAAAATTTATTATCAAATAGATTATTTAAGTTCATGACAATTTACTGTCAATTTTATAATTTAGTGGGTGAGTATAAGAACATTTACTAATTTAAGCATTCGTAATAAGCTACCAAGTTAATGAATATTTACTATTTAAATTCATTTAATTCACTTTAATTTAGGGAGTGAGTATAAAGAATTTCATTAGTCGAAGCATTTTTCAAATACGTTATTTAAATTAATTTGATTCACTTTAATTTAGAACGTGAGTATAAAGAAACATTATTAATTGAAGCATTTTTAAAATACGCTATTTAAATTTATTCTATTACTTTAATTTAGGGGGTGAGTATAAAGAACATTTACTAATCTAACTGCTAAATTTTTTAAATGTGCTATTAAAGTTCATGAATGTTTGATTTTAATTCAGAGAGTGAGTATAAAGAACATTTATAATGCAAGTATTTAAAATAAACTATTCAAGTTCATGAATACTTACTATTTTAATTTCATTTCAGTGTGTGAGCATAAAAATATTTTTTAATCTAAAATAAGTTATTCAAGTTCATGAATACTATATTTTATTTGCATTAGTTTAGGGAGTGAGTGTAAAAAACTTTATTAATCTAATTATTTAAAATAAGCTATCCGAGTTCATAAATCTTTATTATTTTTAATTTAACCAGAACGTGAGTGTAAAGAATATTTATAAATATAAGTATTTAAAAATAGGCTATTCAAGTTCATGAACACTTACTATTTAATTTCATATTATTCGAGTAATTTAGTTAGTAAGTATAAAGAACATTTATTAAATAATATTCAAAATAAGCTATTCAAATTTAAGAATTTTACTATTTTTAATTTCATACCAGTATGTGAGTATAAAGAGTATTTATTAATATCATATAAGTCAAGTTTATAAAAATTTCTTATTCAATTTTATTCTAGATCGTGAGTATAAAGAACATTTATTAATCTAAAATTTAGAATAAGATGTTCAAATTATAAACATTACTCTTAATTTAGTGTGTAAGTATAAAGAACATTTATGGCATTAGTATTTATAAAATAAATCATTCAAGGTTTATAAGTATTTTTGTTTATTTTTCATTTAGATTGTGAGTATTATTCTAAGTATTTAAAATAAACTATTCAAATTTATGAATATTTATTATTTAATTTCTTTTTTATTTGCGTTAATTTAGTCCGTGAGTATAAAGGACATTTATGAATCAAAGTATTTAAAATAATCTATTCGAGTTCATGAATATTTACTATTTATATAATTTCATATTATTCGAATAATTTAGTTTGTAAGTATAAAAGATTTTATTAATCTAAGTATTTTTTATAATGAGCTATTTAAGTCCATATTTACTATTTAATTCATATTAATTTAGGGAGTGAGTATAAAGAGTATATATTGTTCTAAATATGATATTTAAAATAAGCTAGTTCAAATTCATGAATATTTACTATTTAATTTCATTTTATTCGATCATTTAGTTCGTGAGTATAAATAACGTTTATTAAACTGAGTAATTACAGTGCTTTACAAATTACTGTGATTGGCGATTTTTATACATCACAACAGAAATCATAGAATGCAAATCTGTGATTAGTTGAAAATAATTTTTAGTCAATCATGTATTGGTATTTTCTGATTTCCGTGTGATGCACGGAATTCGCTGATCACAGTAATTTGAAAGCACTGTAAAATAAGCTATTTAAGCTCATGAATATTTACTATTTAATTCATATTGATTTAGGGGGTGAGTATAAAGAATATTTATTAATCTAAGTATTTAAAATAAGCTATTCAAGATCATAAGCATTTACTATTTAATTTTATTTTATTCATATTAATTTAGTTTGTAAGTATAAAGAACATTTATTAATCTAAGTATTCAAAATAGACCATTCAAGTTCATGAATATTTACTATCAATTTCACTTAATTCAATAATTTAGTCCGTGAGTATAAAGAATATTTATTGATCAAAGTATCTAAATAAGTTATTCAAATTCATGAATATTTATTATTTAATTTCATATTATTCGAGTTCTAAAATAAGCTATTCAAGCTCATGAATATTTACTATTTAATTTCATTTTATTCGTGTTAATTTAGATCGTGAGTATAAAAAACATTTATCATCTAAGCATATAAATAAGCTATTCTAGTTCATGAAATTTTATTATTTTATCCGCGTGAATTAGTCGGTGAGCATAAAAAACAATTGCATTTAAAAAGTCGCTTAAAGAATGCGAGATAACTAATATAACGCAATTTGCGTTTATAAAGAGTATCTTATTGTGGAAAATGTACGCATTGTGCCGAATACAACACGTACACAGCATGGTGTCAAACATGTGATCCTGACATAACAGTTCAAGAATGGACAAGTGGAAATAAGGACTACTACATATGAACGTATGATTGAATGGATTCCATTTGATAGACTAGATAATATTAACAAAATTGGCGAAGGAGGATGTGGTACAGTATTTTCTGCAACCTGGCTGGATGGTATGCGAAAAATTAATCGTGATCAGGATAATTTTACAAGAGCACGTGCATCATTTAATACCGTTGCACTCAAAACCTTATCTGTTTCTAAGAAGAATCCTCGTGATTTTTTGAAAGAGGTAATTAAATTATTATTCATTACACATCTATTAATCACATATTGAACTAATTCGCTTATATAAATTATAAAGTTTGACAGTCATATGAAATGTATCGCGACTAGTTCAGGTAGTGAACTTCTGATTTATGGACTTACTCATAGCACAGAAACAAACGAATATTTGATGGTATTTCAATATGCTGATAATGGAAGTCTTAATAAGTTTTTAAGAAAAAACTTTAAAGATCTTACCTGGCAGACTAAATTAAAACTGCTTAAAGATATTTCTTACGATTTATATTTAATTCATTTTCAGGATATATTCATTCAGACTTTCATAGTGGTAATATTTTGCAGGATGAAGGCATTAGTAAAACCATGAAATCTTACATCTCAGATCTAGGATTGTCCAAGAAGAAAGATGAAAATGATTCTGAAGGCAATATTTATGGTGTCATGCCTTATGTGGCTCCAGAAGTTTTATCCGGTCAAAAGTTTACACAGGCTGCAGATATTTATGGCTTTGGAGTCATCATGTCAGAGATGTCAACCGGACGAAGACCTTTTGATGGTTATCAATTTGATTTCGAACTTGCAGTAAAGATTTGCAGAGGATTAAGGCCAGAATTTGCACCTGGGACTCCAGATTGCTATATTGAATTAGCTATGAATTGTATGGATTCAGAACCACATAAACGACCTAATGCTTGGAATGTTAAAGAAAAACTTCGTGGTTGGAATGAAAGCATGAAAAAATCAGATTATGCAAATGAAATTAAAAAACAATTCTTAGATGCCGATAAAATAGTCAAAGAATTGCCAGTTATCTTACCACAACATCCTGATCATATGTATACGAGCAAAATTATTAACACTCAAAGAATATCAAGTGCGATTAAAGGTGTTTATTAACATTTATTTTAAAATATGCTATAGAATTACTTATTTAAAGCTAATTATGCTATATTAGCGACTTTAACAAGTATACCTATCGATCCTGTTGAAGTTCCTACTGGTAAGTAAATTTACTATATTATTATTACGGTATTTGTAATTAACAAATTTATTGTTAATCTTACATTTGTATTAGACTGATTTATCTCTATAAAGGTATAAGTTGCTGTTCATAATTATATATTATTTATAATTGATTATATCTGGAAATATATTGTACATTTAGTAATATTTTATTTTAAGAATGATTTTTTATCTAAGATTTAATACGTATTATGTATGTTTTTATGTATCTTTAGATACTTTATGTATTCCTAATATTTATTTTATAAATTTTAAAATATTATTACATATTGATCTAATCCTTAAAGACATCCAGTTTGTTCAATTTCCACAAATGTTCACATAATGTATCTTTTAATTGGATGCATTCTTTTTAAAAACATAGTTTGCCTGTAACAAATGATGAATGTATATTCTTGGCTGGTTTTAAAATTAGTAAGTTGTAACAGGTCCAAGTCTCGTACATGGTTATTTATGTATTATTAACAATTTAACATTAATAAGACTAAAACTTGTTAAATTATTTTATTTAGTGGTCTGATATAGCAAGTGTTTCGATTGTACAAATTGATAGATTTAGATAATTAATATGCAGTACATAGATTTTAAAAATTGTATTTAATTGCCACCATCATAATATTCTATTTTACAGACTATACATATATATCGACTTGCCGATATTATCATTTTTCACTTCACAGAATAAAGTTTTGCATTAAAAACTTGCCTTTTTCATTGCTCCTAACTATTAACCTTGAATCTCTAATTTCAATATTATTTATTCGATAGAGTTTCCTTTTTTGGATTATGTTACAGGTGCAAAATAAATAAATCCCGCATGAAATGTCTCAATTCAACGTTTGTATTAATTTTCCGAGAAATGATATTCACTCATGGAGAAGTGAATCAGATCAATGGAATAGATGACTCTCTGAACAGGGCCGATTGTTTTACAGTCTGTTTACTATAAGACATTTGGAATAACAATTGTAGTCAAGCTAGCAAAGTGTTTTTTTTTTTTAATATAAACCCCTACTATGGGGACGCCGGATGGCGTACTTTATTATATTACATATTACATATTATTTATTTACTACTTATTAAAGTTGTATATACCACCCTCTGTTCTCTTATACATATTACAATGCTTTAATATTTTGAACTCCTTCTCAATTCTATTCCTAACGATTATGGGAATCGCAGGCTCTGGTATTAGTTTTCCGCCCCATCTAGGCTGGGTATAACAAAACCAAATCTCATATAACACGTTAACATGTAACCATCTCGCTATTTCCTTCTTACTCGCGTCTCTAACGTTCAATGCCATGATGGTTTCCTCGTAGGTTCTTGGAGGGGTCTCCTCTGGGCTTATGTATGAGTATACCGTTTCCCATATGATTTTACTATTTTTGCAGTTTACACCAAAATGTTCATTGGTTTGGATTTCTTCAGAGCACATCGGACAAGTACCATCGTAATTTGGTATTATATATTTTAACCTGTATCCTAGTGGCAACAATTTATGGCAATACCGCCAAAAAATATCTTTCCGCTTGTTGTTAACACATTTTATCTTTGACCATCTCCATAAGTCACTATTTACCCCATTATCGTTTTCTTGCTTCTGTATAGCCATCGACAAATATTTATTCTTTAAAAAAGCAACACTGTGTATTCGTTTCCCGGTACGTTAGCAACTTTAATGTCTTCTGGTTCACAGGGCCACATATCCACATCTTGATTTATGGAACCCCCGATTATTTTTCACTCTATAATAAAAGGTTTCCAGTACTCTGGCCAAGCACTGTTTTTTACCGGAACCTCATTTAGTGCCTTTATTGCCGTGATGTTCTTTTTGTTTTGTAGCCCCACCCTAATTAGCTCTCTTTCTGTCTTTGCCCAGCAGTTGTTACTTGTAAGTAATTTTATAAAAATAGTAATTAATCTCGCATCCACTAGGTCCTTTATTATCAGTGCATTTAGACCACCATATTTATAATCTTGCTGTAGAATCGAGTATCTTGGGAGAATCTTACAGGAGTTTTTAATCCAGCCCCTTACAAGATTGTCGATTTCTGTAAGTTGTTTCCTACTCGGAGGTGCAAGGTATGCAACATACCAAATTTTTGATAAAACCAAAGGTTTAATTATTAAAATTCTGCCCTTGATGGACAGGTTATGCTGTGATAGTTTTTCTAGCATAGCCTTAACTTTTAATATCATCTCTGGCCAAGTGTTTTTACTTATTCTGCCTTGCGAGTCCAACTCGTATCCTAGTGCTCTTACCGGTTCGTTATCTGATAACATTTTGAATTTTTTTGCCTCAAGATGTTCTATATGTCGGGCATTATATGTTAATGGCACTAACACTGATTTGGTTTTATTAATTTTAGCATTGGATGCCTCCTCATACTCTTGAATCAATTTGGTAACAACATTCCATTCTGCATATGAAGCTATGCTTATTGTGAGGTCGTCTGCGTAGGCTGTTAATTTAAACCTTTGTTGATTTGACTGCTGATTTAAATCTATTCCCTTAAGTTTTTCTTGAGCGATCTAAGGAAAGGTTCGAAAGCTAGTATATACAGAAGAGGTGAGAGTGGATCACCCTGCCTTACTCCACGACTTACTTTGAACAGTTCTGATATTACTCCCAAGTCTGCTATAAATGCAGTTTGTTCTGAAAATAATGTACTAATTGTTCATATAAATTTTGGATTGAACTTCATCTTTGTTAATACCTCTTGTAAATATGTATGGTTAATATGGTCAAAGGCTTTTTGTTGATCCAGGAACAACATCCAACCTTGCCGTGTTTGATCGCTTTGATTCCTCATAACTGACATAATGTCCATTACAGACTCCAAGATCAACCTTCCTCTAATAAAACCTTGCTAGTAAGTACCGATTATTTTCTGACAGATGTTGTTAAGACAGTTAGCTAGGATCTTCATAAATATTTTAACATCGCAGTTTGTTAAAGAAATAGGCCTCCAGTTTCAAACATCTTCTAATTCTTCCGATTTCTTTGGGATCAATGTTATCACGTTTTTATACCATGAGCTGGGCATTTTACCTTTTTCAATTATGTCATTAAAGATTTTTTCAAAAACTGAACTACTTTCTTCTATTAACTCTTTATAGAATTTATACGTGATACCATCTGTCCCTGAGGCCTTGTTATTAGGAAGGCATCATATTACTTCGATTATCTCTTCCTTTGTAATATATTTAATTAGATTTTGATTGTCTGATATTTCTACTTGTGGAAGACCTTCTGTTATTCTGTTCACGGCCTCTGCCTTAATTGGCTCCGATTGGTACATATGACTGTAATATTCTTTGATATAATGCAGTACTTCGATTGAGCTTGACATCCCTGCATTATTGGAATTTTGATCTTGTCTATGGCTGCCATGTTATGCCTACTCTTAAACCTGGAGTAGAAGTACTTTGTCGATCTCTCACCTCGTTCGATCCACCTTGCATTAGAACGCACCTGCCATTTATCAGCTAGATTCTGAAGTTCATTTTGAAGGCTTTTCTTTAGGTTTTCAATTACTATTTGTAGATCGGATAGGTTCTGGTTTCTAGCGATCTTCTTTTCTAGTATGTTAATTTTCCTGCTCAACCTTTGAATATTACTTTCTGGAGCTTTAAGAGGCCCCCTAGCTCTAATTAATGATTGTATTTTACACTTGCAGTAATCCCAACTCTCCAGGTCTGTGACTGTTCGTATTTCCTCCACAATTACTTTTCTTAATATCTCGTTTTCAAGGCACTTACTATTTACCTTCCAGTATGACGCTTGTAATTTATTCTTACTAAAGTTCATTTCAGTTGATACCATGAGGTGGTCTGAGTTGCCAAACTTTGTAAGTGTTCTTTGACAGTACTGTGCATTTTGCTCACCTACAAAAATGTAGTCAAGCCTTGTGGCCATATTATGCCCTCCTTTTGTCTTTTGGAAATATGTAAGAAACGGCGTTTGAGAAGCTACAACTACTGTGTCTACTATACCACAGGTAAGTTCTTTCAGTTTTTCTCTCGACGGATCGTTATGTGGTGGCACATGACTTATCCTGTTTATGTTTGGATCTAGATTCACATTAAAATCTCCTGCTACTATATTAACTGCATTAGTGTTTCTTTGTATTGACCAGGTCCCAAAAAATC
>QKWP01000218.1:333250-388037 GCA_003550325.1 Gigaspora rosea | reverse complement strand
CAACTACTGTGTCTACTATACCACAGGTAAGTTCTTTCAGTTTTTCTCTCGACGGATCGTTATGTGGTGGCACATGACTTATCCTGTTTATGTTTGGATCTAGATTCACATTAAAATCTCCTGCTACTATATTAACTGCATTGGTGTTTCTTTGTATTGACCAGGTCCCAAAAAATCGAAACCTTTCATCTAACACTGGAGGGGCATACACATTAATGACCTGAAATAATCGCTTTCTATAATAGAATTCCGTACAAAGAACCCTTCCCTGATGAGATTCTTCAATATTTTCAAATTTAATATCTCTATTTCCGGCCAAAATGGCTACTTTCGATGTCCATACGGAGTCGTATCCCCACTGTTGTTTCAAAAAATTTCTCGTATTATCATTAGTTAAATTTGTTTCTTGTATCATAATTAGTTCTATCTTATATGTCTTAATTAAATTAATTGTTTGTTGATGCTTGTATCTATTATTAAGGCCCTTCACATTAAGTGTTCCAATTCTGAAAGTGTTATACTTACTCGTATTAATGTATATATTTGGTTATTTGTACCTTCAGATCTGCATCTATTTATATTGTATATTTATTTATTACGACCATCCCTATATGGTCTATTATTTATATATGGTCTAGATTTACTATCATTTGAATGTATGTTTTTCTTTGTTCTAAGTTTTTTGTGCTTGACTGTTGTAAAGCCATCATCTTCTTGTACCTCAACATTACTCTCCTGTAGTTGTATCTGCACAGATTCATAAGCCAAGTTCAAAGGGTTCGTACCTGTGTCCTCAGTACTCATCTGTTTGTTTTCTTTAAATCCACTTGTTCAACCGGCATGTCTTGATGTATGCCCATATTTGCTTCAACTTGCTGTAACATATTATCTTGTATTTCCTGTTGGTTTTCCTTATTTCTGTCTTCTTCTAGCATAGTTTCGAGAGATTCACCTTCTTGTAACAGCATTTCTATATCATCACCGACCAAACTATCTTGCACCAGGTCATCTGATTCCTTGCTGCCTTCATTATTCTGTTTCTTATCAGTGTTGTTTCCATTCTGGTTAGTTTCATCTAAATTTTCTCGCTTATGCTTTTTGTTTTCCCTATATTTCTTGTACTGCTTTCTAAGCTCTATTGCTTCTTTATATTGTGGACAATCCCTTTTCAAGTGCCCTGCTTGATCACAATAGAAACATAATTTAGGAGCCGCTCTCCATTCTGCCGTAACCTTTTTGGCCCCATACGCTTGTATGCCTTGGGATTTTTTGTTCTAACTCTGGATCTTCCGTTGTTTCATATGAAATTATCCATTGATCCGTTAAAACTGGAGTATCTTCATACACTAACGGTCTGATTGACTTAATATGTCCAAAGTCTCCGAAAGCTTCCTTTAACTTGTTGGATATAAAGTCTTTATCCCCAATTGGAACGTTTCTCACCTTTATTGCTAAATGCGTCCTCCTCAAATTTGTAGGTATATAACCTAATAACGATCTTCTAAAAAGCGAAATACCTTCCTTTGCATAATGTTGCTGTTTATCTTCACTGCTAAATACCAGTTCTAAATGTGTTCTTTTCCCTCTAGTATAATGAGGTTTTGCTCCAACTAAATCATTGCCGATTTTGCTATATAGAGTAGAAATAATTTCATTCTTTGTATATCATTTAGACTACGAATGTCAAAGATGAGTGCGTTATTATTCTTGGTTGTAATTTCTACTCTTGGTGTGTAATTTGAAAAAGTAGCTTGGCCCCGCCTTAACTGTGTAAAGAAGCTGGACCATTCCTTGGAGGTACGTGCTGGTTCAACTGACTGTACGTCTTCCGTCGATTCCTCCAATTCTAAACTGCTATTCACATTTTGTGGCTTAGGATCTATATCCAATTCCATCACGTCATTGTCACCTGATACCGTTCCGCTTGATTGCGCAATTGTTCCAGCAATTTCGATGATCGTTGACCCTGAATTTTCTGAAATCGTTTTTTCAGCGTTTGGACTTCCATCCATCTGAGGAGAGGTAATACTAGGTTCACCATTCATCTCGTTCCTTGATGGAGAGTTCTCCTTGTTTTCTTCTCCTGTGTTGACGTCTGTCTTATCTGACATTCATGCTGTTGTTGAATATTTATTTAAATTTTGATTTGTATTGTTCATATCCATCTTTAGCTTCTTAAATGATCTTGGTCCGTACGGTCTTTCCAAACTCCCTAAACCACGGACCTCTGCTTCTTTCTTTGACCCTATGCACTTCCTTTTCCTAATTTTTAGGGCAAAAGCCCCTACGGTTTTGTTTGTGTTCAGAAACTTTATTTCTTGCAGTGTTTTTGTATTTGCGTTAATTACCCGGCTGCCGGAAGCAGATCAAGTTTTTTTAAAATAATAGCATAGTGTTTAAAAAGAAGCAGCGCAAAGTAAAATAGAGCAGGGCAATCCTATTAATTAAGGGTGTTCTAAAGCATTTACTCAATGAATCAGTAACCAAAATTTAATAAATCAGAAATTGAATAAACTAACTATGGAAAGAAGTGAGCATTTTTAGAATAATACTTCGTATGAATTCTCACGAAAGAGATAAAAATGAATTAGTATTTGGTTTGTGTTAATCAAAACTTGTATTCGATTGGTATGAAACTTTAGTGGTAATATGAAGAAATAAATACTCCCAATTTTGAATTTTACTTTTTTCAACAAATATTTTAACCAGCTTGACAAGTTGATAATCGCTGGTAAAAAAATTATGGGTTGAAAAAGCTAATTGTCACTGAATGCATATCAAATTAGTACAAAATACAAAACGATGCATGTATTAAACAAGATTGAAATGCTTAATCGCATAAAAATTGTTCCATAGTTTCTGGCTAGGTTAAAGATTCATTGGCCAAAATTATCTTAATATTTATTGAATTAAATGTTTAACAGGTTAACCCATAAATTTTAGGTAGTTACAATCCTTTTTACCAACTATCTCATCCTTCTAAATCTTTTAAATTTGTCTTGATGAGAAAGGTCAATCTTATTAAATAAACTACACATCATCAAATATTGGTTTTTTTATATAAAAAAAAAACCAAGATAATTGCCTCCAAATTTAGCATATATCTAAAATTTAATAATCTAATTTACTAATTTACAAACATTATCTGTTATTGATAATTATGTTTAAATTTCACCCATTTTAATACTTTTATTATTTGCTATATTTGCCATGGTCAATACTAATGGTAATTTTATTAGTAGCTCAACTTATGAATAAGATTCAGTTTTTTTCCAAATAAATTGGCAAACTGACCCTCCAGGTCCTCCCGGAAATCCATTAACTATTAATACTATTAATTATACTGTCACCAGCATAAATTCTACAACAATATTCACATTTCTTCCTGTTGGATTTCTTGTATAAATGATTTTCCCTTTGATTTCTATAAGTGCAAATTGATAGTGACTTAACTAAATTCCAACTAATTTATATGTCTCATTACCACTGATAACTAATAAATTCACGATTGTAGTTACGTTAGCAAATTTTGAACAACATTAACTTTACTGTAAACAATTTTTCTGTGAAATTTTTTTTTACAAATTTACTGACAATTGTAGTGCACCTTATGCGAATCAATTTTTGTATTGAAAATTACTATCATGCTTGCTGTAAAAATTTTGTCGCAAACCTATTGACTATAGTGATGACAGACAGACAGTATATGATTAAAGGTTTAGTTAGTTTATATTAGAAAAATAGTCATAAATTCTATCAGAACTTACTGTAAAAAAATTGGTATTTGTGTACACGCAGTATGTGTTAAGTTTGTTTGTATTGGAATTAACGGTCGTGATTTCTATCAGAATTTACTGTAAAATTTATTTGCTATTACAATGTGTAGTTGAGTCAGTTCGTATTGAAATTACGGTTGCAATTTTTAACATGATTCAGCATACTGGCTATTGCAATGACACAGTATGTAGTAGTTTAGTTTGCATTAGAATTAACAGTTATGATTTCTATTGTTAAAAATTTTGTTGCAAGACTTACTTGCTATTGTAATGAATTAACAGTCATGACTTCTATCATGATTTAATGCAAAATTTTGTTATTTATAGTTGCTTGATACATAAGTATCGAATCATCTGCTACCCGTGAATATGAGGTATATTGGTTATTAGTAATCCGATCAGTGATGAAAGTATGATATATGTGATCAATATTTTTAATTATTTAACCAAGAGCACTGGACAGTGTGGCCTGTCAGGGCGACAGTCAATGGTCAGGGGTTGGCCTATCAGGACGAGGACGACAGTCTAGTTGTTAAACGCATAATGAAACAAACGCAAAAAAAAAAAAAAAAAAAACAGGTAAAAGTTGCGAAACTGCTGCGTAGTTGCTCGATGACAGAAGGGGGAAATACTAGTATATGTTCTTTGTAGTTATGCAACATACCAAAAATGAAAGACAAACCAAAAAAAAAACTTACTTGCTATTGCGGTATGTAGTTGTTTTGGAATCAACTGTCTTAATTCCTACATAATTTGGCGAAAAATTTTATTTGCAAAGCTTGTTAGCTATTGTGATAGCACGCAGTATAGTTATAGTTTTGAGTTATTTTGAATTTGAATTAACAGTAGTGATTTCTATCACAATTTACTGTAAAAAAACTTTGTTACAAAATTTAACGACTATTGTGGTGATTTGCTGTAAAAATAAACTTCAGTACGGTACTTTGTGTCATGACTGGTTGATTCATGAATTCTAACATTTACCGTAAAAAATTTTGGTACAAATCGGCACAGAATACAATACTACCGTGACTAAACAATTGTTTTAGCTTTGGATACAGCCATGGTTTTATTGGTAGATCGACATAAAATATTATCAGATCATCTGGGCTCCGACCAAAAATTTACGAAAAATGGAAAAATCTAGAAATCAATCATCTAAATCTTTAATGGAATGTAATTTTCTTAATATTTGCTAATATATTCACTATTTTTTATTAATCTTAACTTATGCTTTCCTTTTATCTATTGCGGAGCAATTGTTCTTGTTCTTGTTCTTGCATTTGCACTTGCACTTTACAAAAAACACTTTCAAATTCGAGAAACATTTGATTGACTGTTTAGCTATTTTTCATTCAAATAGGCAATAGAAGCAAATTCGGCAAACTTACGTTTCACGTTTTAAGGGGCGTTAAATTGCGCAGATCAGTACAGCACTCTCCTGGAATAGCAAATCCTTGACCAACTTTCTCAAGACTTTACACAACTTTTTGAAAATGGATATGATATAATGTAGTTATTGAAGTTGGTGAACAACCAAACATCAAACTTTTTAAAGCACATTCAGCAATCTTGTAACAACGCTCATTGTATTTTCGTCAAAAATTAACAAATGCGACCAAGAGAAATAATATTGTTGAACTTAAATTATCAAATTATTCTATTAAAGTATTTGATATCATTATTAGGTAAAATATTGAACCAATGTTATGTTGATTTAATTCTAATGCAAAATAATAAGAATTATCCTTTTTATTTTTTTTTACTATATATGATGTAGGTATATCTACAGCGGTGTAATTTCTTTGGAAATTCTGAAGCTTCGGCCATATTTGACCTATTAATTGCTATAAATGAATTTAAGCTTACAGAATTAGTTGAACATATTCAGTCTTATCTTATTGATAACAATGCATCTTGGCTTCGTTTAAATTTTTCACGAATTTATCAAATAAGCTTCGATAATGAAAACTTTAAAGTTTTACAACAATTTTGCAATGACATTCTTGTGAAACATCCGAGTTTGATTTTTAATTCTGATGATTTTAACACCCCTCAAGAGAATGCTTTGATTGCCCTTTTAAAGAATGATGATTTGCAAATGGGAGAATCTGAAATTTGGGATAAAATTATTCAATGGGGAAAAGCAAGAACTCCAGACTTACCATCTAACTTCGAAGGATGGACGGATATGAACTATAAGTCTTTAAAGACTACTCTTAAACGCTGTCTTCCACATATTAGATATTTTCAAATTTCTAGTAAAGCCGTATTAGAGAAAATCCAACCTTATCAAAATATCCTGGAAAAAAATTTATGGATTGATATTCTAACAAAACATTTAGCCCCGAATAAGTCTATTACTTCTCTAAGTTTACCTCCTCGTAAAAAAGCAATGGTACAACTTCCTCCTCGAAAAGTATCAATTATTGCACAATCTACTTCCATAATCACATTAGAGCATGCAGCAGAAATTTCATCCTGGATTGACCGACGTTCAAAAATTTATAATACTACAGAAATTCCATATGAATTTAAACTTTTACTTAGAGGTAGTAGGGTGGATTTACAGGTGAAGCATTTCATAGGCTATGTGACGATATACCTGGTACTGTGGTTGTCGCAAAAATTAATAGTACAAATGAAATACTTGGTGGTTATTAGGGATGGGTTCGGTCAGCTAATATCGGCTAGCCGATCAGCTATAGCCGTAGTCGATATAGTCGACTATAACGGCTTAGCTGACCGGTTAGCCGATACCAAATTTTTTATTTCCTAGCTGATAAATCGTAATTATTGCTTAATTCAGCATGAAGTATACAAATTATATAGAATTATTGAAAGAAATGCCCTAGCCTTCCCCAGGATCGCCGTAACTTTTTTACTGTCACGTGACTATGCCCAAAAAACTTCAAGATCGTTTTAAGTTAGTGCTAGGTTTCCTATAAGTCTTGATGTTAGCAAAACATATAGTGAATTGCTCAAGGAGTTTTTTTTGTTAGAAGCGCGAAAGATGATTTCTTATTCAAATTTGAAAAAGCGATCGTTTTGTTTCGATGTTACGTTACACCTGCTCTCGTTATTTTATTGACCAAAAATCACGTGATAGTGAAATTTGACTGTCAAAATAATCTAATTCTGGTCAAATTTGCAAATCGTTTGGCCTATTGTGGATGAGTTTTAAACTCATCTCCAATAGGCCAAATGATCTACAAATTTGACCAGAATTAGATTGTTTTGAAATGTAGACAGATCTTCAATATTTTGATTATTTTGATTGGCTGTTTACAGCATGTGGCCCGAACTTTTTTTCGTCATGGCTAGGGTACTCTAATATGTATAACTGTATAACATATAAAAATATAATTATTTGGTACTTGTTTATATGTTTGATTGAAAAATTGATTAAGAAATTGATCAAGTAATTTATCGGCTATAGCCGGTAAGAAATTAACTAATTTAAACTTTAGAAGTAAACTATTAAATAGAACTTATGTGTTAAAGTGCTCAAATTCTTCAAAATTGTCTGTATGACAAAGTTTGTTAAAAATTTGTGGATAAACATTATATGGTTACCGTTACAATTTGCATAAACTCTAATTATGCTGTGCATACAAAAAATGTTAAAAATGCAGTTACCAAAATGCTCTTGAAAGTAGTTCATCTGAAATGGCTCAAATCTCTAATATTTTTAATAAATTGAATTTTGATAATTGCCAGGAATTGGCAAATAAGAATGATTCTGAAGGAATATTCTGTCTTGGTTATTGTTATGAACATGGAATCAGAATTGAAAAGAATGAAAAAAAGGCATTTGATCATTATCAAATGTCTGCAGATATGAATAATTCTAATGGAATGTATTATGTTGGCCATTGTTATTATTTAGGAATTGGGGTTGAAATAAGGAAGGATAAAGCTTTTGAATATTATTTGAAATCTGCTAAGGCTGGAAATTCTATGGGAATCTTTAAAACCGCTTTGTTTTATAAATATGGAATTGGTGTAGAAGAAAGTTATAGAGGATACCACAATTGGTTTGACACGTAGGTGATTTATCTATTAAATTAATGTTTATTTTAAAACAGAATTCTCAAAACTATTTAATCTTTAGAGAGTAAGAATAATAATAATTAATTACTAAAATTTAGAATTTGTAGTTTATCTTTATCATTGAGCAATATTTTAAATTATTTTTAGTGAGTAATACAAAGCATTTATTAGGTGTTGGCATAGATTAGTCAATAGTCAAGTGTATAATCAACAGATTATTAAAATAATATTACTCAATTTAGATAGTGAGTATAAAGAGAATTTAATAAACTAAGTATTTAAATAAGGCATTCAAGTTCGTGAATAATTCCTATTTAATTTCATTTATTCAACTTATTTAGTTTGTGAGTATAAAGAACATTTATTCAATTAAGTATGATAATTATGATAAGCTATTTAAGTTCATGGATAACTCCTATTTAATTTTATTTTGTTCTAGTATGTGAGTATAAAGAACATTTATTAAACTATTTAAAATAAGCTATTCAAATTCATGATATTCCTATTTACTTTCATTTGATTCTAGTGAGTAAGCATAAGAACATTAATTAAACTAAGCATTTAAAATGAGCTATTCAAGTTTATAAATAATTCTTATTTAATTTCATTTTATTTGCCTTAATTTAGTCAGTGCGTATAAAGAACATTTATTAAACCAAGCATTTAAAATAACTATTCAGGTTCATGAATAATTCCTATTTAATTTCATTTTTCATCTTAATTTAGTTTGTGAGTAGGGTCTGTATTGGGCCGGGTCGGGTCGGGCATCTCCAAGCCCAACCCAAATCTGAAAATATTTTACAAGCCCAAAGTTCAAGTTCAGCCCGATAAAAAGTTATGGGTTCGGGTCGAGCTGGGCCTGATTATTTTGTAAGCCCGGCCCAATACCCGCCCAAATTTTTTACGGGTTTGAAATTTTGAGCCCAAAACCCGGGTAACCCGATTCTGCATCAGAAAAAAAAAATTTTTCAAAATTTGCTAAGCATCGTGACGATTTGCATATCGACCAATAAAATTATAATATATAACAACTATAAATCGTTATGAATATCAATAATCGATAAATATTCGATTAACAGATATAAACCAGTACGAATCTGTTAATCGTATTTATTTACAGTAACCCAAATAGTTATCAATCGCTACGTAACGACGTAATTGATTTTACATTTTTTTTACATTATACGTGGTATATGATCTGCATTAGATAATCTACCAAGTTTTAGT
Organism: Gigaspora rosea; assembly: GCA_003550325.1. Taxonomy (NCBI): domain Eukaryota; kingdom Fungi; phylum Glomeromycota; class Glomeromycetes; order Diversisporales; family Gigasporaceae; genus Gigaspora; species Gigaspora rosea. Next base: position 378,981 of record QKWP01000218.1, on the reverse strand, counting down.
GGAAAATAAATTACGGTATTTGGTCAAGCGAGTTCATTTTGCAACATGAATCTTTGGCTAAAAATTACTTCAATTAATAGTAGTACTTGTGCACGATTTCTATAAATAGCAAATCACATTGAGAGATACTTGAGAGCACCTTAATCAACTTTTTTAATATTTCGCGCTTTGCAGCAACCTTTTTTAAGGTCTATCAGTTCTCTAAATTTTAAGTAAGATCATCGATCTTTGTATGATGGTTAAAAAATTTTGTAGTAAACTATTGAAGCCGGGTTTGAAAATTTGGACTCAGAACTAGTACAAGATAAGTACTAGTTGTTCTTTTCGTTTTCTTGTACTTTGTACTTTTTTTTACTAATGGTTATTTTTTTTTCTACAGTTGGCATTTCACCTGTATTGAAGATTAGGACCCAGAACTGGTACAAGATAAGTACCAGTTGCTATTTTTCATTGACTTGTTCTCACTTTGTGCTTTTTTTTACTAATGTTCTTTTTTTTTTCAGGTTAGTGCTTCGCCGGAGATACTTCGCTATGGAAGATATATTGGAGCCGGGAATGGTGATATGGACTGGTACTATGATAAGTACCAGGTTCATTTTTTTATTTGACCATTCTTGTTTCTATTTCTTTACTAATGTTTCTTTTTTTTCAGGTTGGTACTTCGCTGGGGAAAATATATTGGAGCTGGGACTGATGATTTGGACCTGGGACTGGTACTAAGATAAGTACCAGGTTCATTTTTTTTTAGTTTCTTGTTCTTTGTTTTTGGTTCCTTTACTAGTATTTTCTTTTTTTCTAGGTTAGTGCTTTGCTGTGAAGATATATTGGAACTGGAATTGGTGATTTGGACCAGAAATGGCACCAATATAAGTACCAGTTTCTATTTTTTTTCTCTGTCTCGTTATTATTATGTAATTTTACTAATTCTTTCTTTTCTTATAGGTTTGCTAATTCTTTCTTTTCTTATAGGTTTGCGCTTTGTCAGGAGGGTGAAATGGAGCTGTGAATAGGGATCCAGTCCCAAAAGGAAATTACACTGGTATATCAAATAAGAGCCAGTTTCTCCAGTTTCTCTTTGTTTGTTGGTTTCATTTTTTTTTCATTAATACTTTTCTTTCTTTTACAGCTTGTTGCCAGAATGGAGTCAAGAAACGCTTGAACGAGACCTGGGACTGGTATAAAAATAAATGCTAGTTTCTGATTTCCCTGTTATTTTTCATTCTTTAATTTTAATTTTTTTTGTATGTGTTTACCGAAACGTGGGACTATAAATAGGTTGACGAAAGGACGAAAAGGACCAAAAGGATTACACTATTGTTTTACTGTAGTAATTATATTGTAAGAGAGGCACGAGATGTATGAAATATGTATAATTTAAAAAGTTTTAAATAAAATAAAGGTTTAATATAAGTATTATTTTTTAAGCTTGGAGTATCGATTATTACATATTGGCTAATATATATCGATTATATCATATCTGCTATATATCGATGACTAACCATCTTGGCTATATATCGATTACAATCGTGATTATCATCAATATATATCCCCTTGGTTAGTAATCGATATATATTGGTCTACAATAATATTTTTATTAGCAGGCCAGTTTTGGAGTTTCGGTATAGTTTCGGAGTATTGGTATAGTTTAGGGTCTTTAGGCAAGTTTCGGCCAAGAAGGTCATGTCAGAAACTGGTAATACCAGTTTCGGTTTCAGTCAATCCGAAACTATATAGTTTCGGGCAGCATCATTAACTATAGCAAAAATAATATAGTTTTTTGCTGAGTATTATTGGACTGTACCGGGCCTATTTACTAAACCCGACCCAGGTCCAATATTTAATAAACCCGATCTGAACCCGGCCCACTTTACAAACAATCTTTAAAATTTAGGCCCGACCCGATCCTAAAACCCGCGGGTTTATCCCGGCCCAATACGGACCCTATTTGTGAGTATAAAAAAATAAGTATTTAAAATAGGCTATTCAAGTTCATGAATAATTCTTATTTAACTTAATTTAGGAAGTAAGTATAAAGAATATTTTTAACTAAGCATTTAAAATAAGCTATTCAAAGTTCATAAATAATTCCTATTTAATTTCATTCTATTGCCTTAATTTAGGGCGTGAGTATAAAGAACATTTATTAAATTAAGTACCGTAAACTGCCATATAAAAGATCCGGGTCTCTTACACCACACCAAAATTAAAACCTAATAATAGACCCCTGTCTAGTTCATGGTGAAGAGTTCGTACCATATTTTTCATTCATAGTGGACATCCTAAATTTTAAAAAAAAACCGCTTTGGTTATTGTAAATTTTGAGATTTACATCCGGGTCTAGTGCATAGGGGGTTTGATATCTGGGAGGGTCTTGTATACGGCAGTTTGCGGTATTTAAAATAAGCTATTCAAGTTCATGGATAATTCCTATTTAATTCATTTAATTTGCCGTAATTTAGTTTGTGAGTATAAGGAGCATTATTAAACTAAGCATTTAACATAAGCAATTCAAATTCATGAATAATTCCTATTTAATTCATTTATTCTAGTGAGTGAGTATAAAGAACGTTCATTAAGCCAAGTATTTAAAATAAGCTATTCAAGTTCATGAATAATTCCTATTTAATTTCATTTATTCTAGTGAGTGAGTATAAAGAACATTTATTAAACCAACTATTTAAAATAAGCTATTCAAGTTTATGAATAATTCCTATATAATTTCATTTTATTCGCATTAATTTAGGAAGTGAGTATAAAGAACATTTATTAAACTAACTTTGCGAAAATCTTACATTTATGTGATAGTAGCAAAATAACCTAGATATAGTGTAAATGATTAATATTATAGGTCATTAAGAGGAAGTTCCATAGCAAATCGCAAATTTAGCACTATTAGCGAAGTTTAACGAGGCGTTTTCGAATTATGACAAATTACTAATTTTTCATATCCGCCAAAAAGCCTCGTTAAAACATCGATAATAGTGCTAGTAAGAAACTACGGAATATTTGCGAGTTGCTATGAGAATTCCTCTTAGTGACCTATAATATTAATAATTTACACTATATCATATCTAGATTATTTTATCACTATCACAAAATGTAAGTTTTCCGCAAAGAAGTATTTAAATGAAGTTATTCAAGTTCATAAATAATTCTCATTTAAGTGTCTTAATTTAGGGCGTGAGTATAAAGAACATTTATTAAATTATATATTTAAATAAGCTATTAAATTTCATGAATAATTCCTATTTAATTTCATTTCATTTGCTGTAATTTAGGACGTGAGCATTTATTAAACTAAATATTTAAAATAGCTATTCAAGTTCATGAACAATTCCTATTTAATTTTATTTTGTCGCCTTAATATAGTCCGTGAGTATAAAAACATTTATTAAATTAAGTATTTAAAATAAGCTATTCAAGTTCATAAATAATTATTATTTAATTTCGCCTTAATTTAATCCGTGAGTAAAAAGAATATTTGTTAAACTAAGTATTCAAAATGTGCTATTCAAGTTCATGAATAATTCCTATTCAATTTATTTTATTGGCCTTGATTTAGTTTGTGAGTATAAAGAAAAATTCATTAAACAAAGTATTTAAGATAAGCCATTCAAGTTCATATTTAATTGTATTTTATTCGCTTATTTGAGGAAGTGAGTATAAGAATATTTATTAACTACGTATTTAAAATAAGCTATTCAAGCCCATAAATAATTCTATTTTATTTGACTTAATTTAGGGAGTGAGTATAAAAAATTTTGTTAACCTACTATTTAAAATACTATCAAGTCCATGAATATTCATATTTAATTTGATTTTATTCGCCTTAATTTAGTTTGTGAGTATAAAGAATTTTATTAACCTATTTAAAATAAGCTATTCAAGTTCATGAATATTTCCTATAGATTTCATTTTATTCGCCTTAATTTAGGAGGTGAGCATAAAAGAACATTTATTAAACTACGTAGTTAAAATAAGCTATTTAAGCTCATGGATAATTCTTATTTAATTTCATTTAATTTAGAGAGTGAGTATAAAGAACATTTGTTAACTAAGTATTCAAAATAAGTTATTCAAGCTTATGAATTTTCATAATTAATTCCATTTTATTCGCCTTAATTCAGTCCGTAAGTATAAAGAACATTTATTAAACTAAATATTTAAAATAAACTATTCAAGTTCATGAATAATTCCTATTTAATTTCATTTTTTCGCCTTAATTTAGTCCGTGAGTATAAAGAACATTTATTAAACTAAATATTTAAAATAAATTATCTAATTTCATTTTATTCGCCTTAATTTAGCCCGTGAGTATAAATAACACTTATTAAACGTTTTAAAATAAACTATTCAAGTTCATGAATAATTTCTATTTAATTTCATTTTATTTGGCGTAATTTAGTTTGTGAGTATGAAGAGCATTTAAAATAAGCTATTCAAGTTCATGAATATCCTATTTAATTTCATTTTTTTCTAGTGAGTGAGTACAAAGATCATTTATTACACTAAGTATTAAAATAAGCTATTAAGTTCATCAATAATTCCTAATTAATCTCATTAATTCTAGTGAGTGAGTATATAGAACATTTACTAAACTGAGTATTTAAAATAACTATTCAAAGTTTATGAATAACTTCTATTTAATTTCATTTAATTCGTCTTAATTTAGGAAGTAAGTATAAATTAAAATAAGCTATTCAAGCTCATAAATAATTTCTAATTAATTTCATTTTTTTGCCTTAATTTAGGAAGTGAGTATAAAGAAAATTCATTAAACTAAGTATTTAAAATAAGTTATTCAAGTTCATAAATAATTCCTATTTAATTTCATTTTATTCGCCTTAATTTAGTCGGTGAATATAAAGAAGATTTATTAAACTAAGTCTTTAAAATAAACTATTCAAATTCCTGACTAATTCCTATTAATTTCATTTTATTCGCTTTAATTCAGGAAGTAAGCATAAAGAACATTTATTAGACTAAGCATTTAAAATAATCTATTCAAGTTCATAAATAATTCCTATTTAATTTCATTTTAATTACCTTGATTTAGTTTGTGAGTATAAAGAACATTTATTTAAACTAATTATTTAAAATAAGCTATTCAAGTTCATGAATAATCCCTATTTAATTTCATTTATTCTAGTGAGTGAGTTTATAAAGAACATTTATTAAACTACGTATTTAACACCCTTAGAAGATTACTTTACCGTGTAATTGTAGATCAGTTATTAATTTAGAATTGATTTTCATGAAATGTAACCCGATTCTTGTATAACTCATATATTGAATTATAAGATCTTTCCTTACTTTAGAAAATGCGCTAACCATTTATACGGATTTGGGTAAGATTTTCAAAACTAATTTTATATTGCATACTTGCATATTGTAATATGCGTATTTGCAATTGCATACAGCAATTTGCAAATATGCATATGCTCCGCAACTTATAGTTTTAATTATGACCAACTATGCATTAGCACAGTATTTATTTAAGCTTCCAACATTTTTGAATTGCTTCAACATAAATTTATATATAAATTTTAGCAATTGCAAAATTTATTTTTTTTCGAATCGAATTGTTTGCCGGGTAGATAGATTGATAATCACTGATCGTCAAAGACCATTTCGAAAGAATTTACAAGAAGTCTATAATGAATATGTTACTAGCTATTTGTGTTTGTATGAATTGCGCAATTACAGATGAATTAAAATTTATGTTCACGTACATACGGCAGTGCAACAAAATCAACGTTATGGGAAAATATACTAAAATCAGACTGACCTTCTATCAACTTCCAGATCCAGTAATTATGAGAAAATCATGAAATCATCAGCTCCCAAGCAAGATCCACTGAGGCATAGCTAAGTATAACAGTATATATACAAATATAATATGTAGCTGCATGACGCATTGGGTGCGCGGTATACTATGTAAATCAAAACTATATGTGGTATCATATAAAAATCTATTATCGAATATTTTAATAATTAATACAACTTTTTAAATAGACGTACAGTCCTAATTGTTCGATAGTTTTGGATAAAACTTCGCAAAGACAAGTATTACGTCCTTACAAACAAAGCTATAGAGCATTTCTTTAAATAAAACTAAATTTACCCTTTCTTGCTGCTTTTTTTTTTAAAAAAAAACACGTAGCATATTACTGTACAGACCCCTTCTTTTTGCTACTTTTTTTAAGAAAAAAAAACACGTAGCATATTACAGTTTTTTCATGTTTAAATAAATGAAATGATTCTATGCCTTGTTTGTAGAGATGTAATACTAGTCCTTGCGAAAATTTATTCAAAACTATCGAACCGTTAGATCAGTACATCTATTTAAAATTTGAAACAAATTCGATAATAGATTTTTATATGATACCACATATAGTTTTGATTTACATAGTATACCGCGCACCCAATGACGCATCGCACTAAACCAAGAACGGATGATAAACTAATAATTGCCAGGATTAACTGTTAAGCTTAATTTGATCAAAATTCGAAATTACACTTTTGGGAGCATTTATATAGAAATTCTAAATTAGAAATTTTGCATCGATTTGAAATTTAGTAGGACACGTGATAAATTTGTGATCATTGATAATTATTTTTTGCCGAAAATTATATTATCTGCATTTTTATTAGGCTTTGCAGAGTAAATCTTTTTTTTTTACATAACATGCTGTTCCAAAATCCCAGTCAACGGGTCCAATTTTTATTTTTTTTTTTTAATCGACTGTAAATTAGTAAACACATGTTACATAAATAAGACCACGCGCAAAGTTAATTTTTTCAGTTTGAATCAAAAAATTTTTTTTTGGATCTATCGGGTAATTCCAGAAAATTAAGGTCGCAATCGGGTGATGCCAGAAAAAATGAATAGCAAAAACGGATAATTGGACGATTGGAATTAAAAAAAAAATTTTTTTTTGAAAAATTGTGTCAGCAAATTATGCAAAGCAAAAAACTAACTTTGCATGACCTTAACGAAAATTTACTGTAATTTCAATGATATCAGGAAATTAGTCGTGCATGACGGAGTGTATGGTTTGCTGCCATCTAGAATGGCGGCGGCGTCGCAAAATCTTGCATTTGATTGGGCGTTAAAAACCTATGATTTCACATGTCAATGTGCTGTGCTGGTGTAACATACTTCTACTGTTCGTGTATGAGCATACCGGTGGTTTTATGCTCAATTTTGTCTATTTTTTAGTTATTATTATTATTTTTATCGTTATGTATTTCTTATTTTGGCATAGTTTGTGGCATAGTCGGGTGGTTGAATCTCCAAACGATCTCCAAACGGGATCAAATCTTCAAACAAGTGATTGAATCTCCAAACGAGTGATTAAAGCTCCCATGCGAACTAAAAATATATAAGGGTTTAGTTTTAGCTTATGGAGGAAGAACAACTTAACGGTTACGGTTGTAGATAGTATTTAGGATTTCTGTAAAAATTCTATGTATTGATTCATATTAATAAAGATGGCCCTTATACCCATGTGTGTTAGTTTATTGTTTTAAATCATTTAACCTTAATCACAATTGTTCACATCGACTAAATCGGCTCAATTTCATCGAGCTCTCCCAACTGATTGTATCACCGGATTTGGTAGTTGTGTTATCTGAGAACGTAATACGTGATATGTATCATAGTGGATCGAAATCAGGTAAAATATTCTCTAACATTATCAGACTGCCTTAAGATTCAAATTGTATTTATTGTGATCTATTTCGATTTTATTATTTTTACTTAATATTCTATTTAGTGGTATCAACTCACCAAAAATTACTTCACAAACAACTTAGTTCGCAGAGAATTTAATTACAGGTAAGGCTATTTTACAGTCGATTTATTCACAAATAATTTTGTTTCATTGGCAGTTATATCAATGTTATCAGATTTCACAGACAAATAAATCTAGTCATTGTCGTTAGAGTTAGTTTAAATTTACCGTAAATTCTCAAAATATCGGGCATGGCGTTGTTTCGAAAATTTACGGTAAAGCTGGTGTAATTTATGAAGAAATCATTGGCTAAATATATTGTCAACAAAATGAATTCGTCTGTGAATTAACCGTCTGTAGAATAATCTTGTCTGTAAATTAATTGAACTAAGTTGTCTATAAAGTGATTGTTAGTTATTTAATACGAGATGTATAACAAAGCGTGCAAAGATAAAATGAAAATAAATTCGAAATGGCTCATTTGATAATAAAGTCGACCAGAATTATGACAAGTATTATAATGTTGGGCAACGTTATTGTAATCATCGATTTATGATGATTTTATTAGTTGAATTTAAGAGTTTATTTTATTACAATGAAAAAATAAAATATAGAGAAGTATAGTGTTACGCAATATATGTAATCGCAGAATTAATATAAATAGAAAGAGCAAAAGTTAGTCTTTTGACTGTAATGAATAAAGAGAAGAGAAGCGTATAGTAAAGATACTTACGCCTGAAAGTTGTTTCAGTGTGTGTCTTGTTCCAAGTGAGATGTTTATAAATTGATGACCAGTTGAGAAAGATAACAGTTACATCCGTAACTATCTAACTCTGTGATATGCAACGTTCCTGGTTTTAGCGCGAAGCTACCCTCATTATAATACGACAGAATGAAACTAAGTTGTGAAATAGTGAAATCTGCTATGATCATTGCATTATGGTAAAATCCGCCTTTATTATATTAAAAAACATAATAAAATGCAGATTACCTACTCTAACACGATCTACAAAGCGGATTTCACTACCTCAAGACTCAGATTTCATTCTGTTCTATTATAATTACCACAAAATTCATCACGTGTCACACTAATTATGCTTAAAACTTAACATACAATATAAAAACAAATACTTCGCTCCCCGCAATTTATCTGCACCTCTAGTTAAAATAAGCTATTCAAGTTCATGAATAACTCCTATTTAATTCATTTTATTCACCTTAATTAAGGTGAGTATAAAGTATGTATTTATTAACTGGCTTAAATTAGCAATTCATGAAATTTTGATTATTAAATAATAAATTCATTAGTCGGCAAGTTAAAATTTATTGTATTAAAATTCAAAAACAATCTAAATTGTGAAAAATAACTAGTATAATATCAAATAATCTAAAGCAATTTAAAATATGGCAAATGTGAACATTGTAAAGAATTCAACACCAATGAATCTTGGTGCAATTCATGCGATCCTGAAATAATGATTCAAAAGTGGACAAGTGGAAATAAAGATATCGACTATCTCATAAAAGAATTCCAACTTAGAACTTTTGTATATGAACGTATGATTGAATGGATTCCATTTGATAGGCTGAATCTTGTTGAAATGATTGGTAAAGGAGGATATGGTCGTGTATACTCTGCAAAATGGTTAGATGGTATACGAAAAATTCATCGAGAAGACAATGGCTATGTAAGGTCACGCAAACCATCTAGTATTGTTGCACTTAAGACCTTGTCAGATTTGAAAGAAGTAAGCTAATCATACTTATTTATATCTAATTTGTTAAACATATATTTACTAATTCATTTATATAAATTTTTTAAGTTTAAAAAACATATGAAATGCATTCTGTATGGTATTAAGCTCAAAATATATGGATTAACTCAAAATACAGAAACCAATGAATATATAATGGTATTTCAGTATGCCGATAATGGAAGTCTTTATAAATATTTAAGAAAAAATTTTCAAGATCTTATCTGGCAAGATAAATTAAAATTACTTTTAGATTTAGTTAATATCCATTATGCGGGATATATTCATGCAGACTTTCAAAGTGGTAATATTTTACACGATAAAAGCATTGGCAAAAGTATGCAATCTTATATCTCAGATATGGGATTGTCTAAAAAGATTGGTAAAAATGATTCTGAAGGCTGTATTTATGGTGTTATGCCTTATATCGCTCCTGAGGTTCTATCAGGTCAAAAGTTTACAAGAGCAGCTGATATTTATGGTTTTGGAGTCATCATGTCAGAGATTTCAACTGGACAAAGACCTTTCGATGGTTATAAATTTGATGATAACGAACTTGCAATAAAAATTTGCAGTGGACTGCGACCCGGATTTGCTCCTGGAACACCGGATTGCTATATTGAATTAGCTAATCGGTGTATGCATTCTGATCCACAAAAACGGCCAGAAACTTATGAAGTTCGTGATGAACTTGAAAAGTGGATTGATGTTTTGGAAAGTTTAGATAAAATTAAAAAGAAATTCTTAGAAGCAGATAAAAGAATTAAAACATTGCCAGTTGTCTCACAGAAGCATCCAGATATTATGTATACAAGCAAATTTATCAACACCCAAAGAATATCAAGTGCGATTAAAGGTATATATATATATTTAAAAATTACAGCATAATTCATCTAAATTAATTATCTAAACTAAGTATCTATATTAGGGTCTTCAAATAAACCTATCGATTTCATTACTGGTGAGTACTATATTGTATTAAATTTACGATATTTGTAATCAAACAATTTAACAGATTTATTTCTTAAATTTTTATTTAGACTATATTTTTTCGATATAGATTTATTTCTCATAATTATTATTTCAAAATTATGTTATAATATTGTTTTATTTAAAAAAATATCATATAGTATTAGTCTTAAATAGATATTACATGTGATCTATCCTTCGAAATTTGATTGACTTAATTATTTAGTCTAAATCGATATAAGTTGACTAGTAGTTCCAATTAGTCTGTTCTGGCGGACTACATGAAGGTCTAGGCCAGAATTAAAAAACAGGTCGAGACTAAATTAGACCTCTGATTCGAACTGAGGACTATTCCGACTAGGATCAATTCTTTAGAACACTGCTAATTAGTATAAAAGCTATACGTACTAAAATTATTTTTTTCTAAACAATGCTTATCTGGTTTATAATGGATCTTTACTATTCATTTTACTGTCTAACACAAAACAGTTACCGGTATGCTCATGGCAATATAATTGAAATCATAACTGTGGAACAAATTTATGCAGCTAAACTCCAGTCCAATATTTATTTATTCATCATTATTTACAATTTATTTTGCATTTATCAAATTAAAAATTACATTGTTATATATGTAATGAGTATAAAGCTAATTAAATCGGTTTTTATTTATGTATATTTTAAGAATAATTTCACTACTATAGTTTTTTTTCTATTACGCACTAAATACAATGAAAATTAATAGCATTTCGACCAATTAGAGTAACTCTGTGGAAAAAAGATGGTTGTTAGATCCAGGTTCTCTTGATCGAAATGATTAAACGCGACTATTTTTTAGCCAATCAGGTCATTTTATTAACCATAGAGGGAGGCGTTTGAGAACAACCTAATTAAACTCTTTGAATTACCGCGTTCATATATTATTAAGTAATCATTGAATAGGTTAAAACGGTTCTAAAATTCTATCATTCAGATAAATTATAAAAAAATTGTTTTAATCACTATTCTAATAACACGTGCCTGACTTTTATTTTCTTTCTTTGCCTGTTATATTAAAAAATTTTTTGCAATTTAATTTATCAATTGGAAATAGACCATTTCACGATATTGTCATCTAAAATTGATCATTACCGGTAATATTCACATACACATTGAAGTTCAAATTTTACTCAAATTTCAATTCAAAAAAAAACTTGAAATTTAAAGAAGCCTAACTCAAGCTTAAGTAGGTATCGTTAAATGAAAATCTGGAAATTTTATAAAGATTTCCATGATTTCGTTTGGAAAAATTATTAATATTTTTAAAAAGATTTTCATAGATTATTAGCTCTTATTTAATAATAAGATTTTAATAAAGTAAAAAAATAACAAATTATATGAAATATAATTTAAACAAAAACATCATAAAACTGTTAAGAATTTATTAATCAAAATGATAACTGTAAAGAAATTTGTATAAATTTAAAATAAGTACAAATTTGTCATTGTTTTTTTGTATAATACCGTAAATTACCGTGTAAAATACCCGGGCGGGCTATAAACTAAAAATAGCAAAACAGGTTTATACAAGTTTTTTCCACAAATCAGCCAATAAAATTGCGATAAACTTGACATAGACCCGGTATAAATCAAGGGGTACCGGTATTTTCTACGGTAATTTACGGTATTTGTGTGACATTAGATAATAACTAAACATCTATGTAAGAGAAGAAGCGAGATTTCTGAGGCAGCAGTATTTGGTTCGAAATTTTAAAAAAAAAGGTTAAAGAAGTTGGAAGAAAAATTGTGATAACTTGGTAGGTTTTGGTTTATTTGTAACGAAATTTATATCAAAATAATCACATTAATAAGCTGAGCGTATTAGTGTTAAAAAAAAATGGAAGTTTTTTATATTTTAGAAAAATGCAGAAATTGAGTGCGTAAAGATATAAAATATGAGCAAAACCACATTATCTAAAAGCAAAATTTTGAGTAGAGTATATGCTTAAACTTTTGTCGAATTAGTTTAGTAATATTTAACAAAAATTTAAAAGGTTAGTTTAAGATGTTATTTTAAAAAATTAAAATCATAGATGTTTGAACTACTAAAAATAAGCTATTCCTAATGTTTTTTAAAAAAAAATCTTAAAAACATTTTAACAGTTGTCAAATGAAAAATTTAAACTTTACCATGTAAATCTTAAATATGTTATGGAGTAAAGTTGTTCAGAGTATTAAAATATATTTATAATAATATTTGATCTTAGTTATTTTCAATTTTTTAAAAGAATAAAGGTTAAAAACAAGCTATTTTTATATAATTTTTTAACCAAAAAAGGTAGTTTACCTTTAAATTTACACAATAATAAATTTAAAATAAAACTTATTTGATAAAGTTTTAAAAAAAACTTAGATAGAGTATAGAAAAAGTTGGTGTTAAGAATTTAAACAAGAGCCAGTTGATTGTATTATTAAATACTTAATTGATGATTAGCCAATCACCTGGTGCATAATAATAGTGCAACATACCCATATGAATAGCACCACCGTTTTCTTAAAAATAATTGGTTCACCAAGGACGCGGCAGTATTGCTTTTACACTTCCAGAGTTCTTCTTCTAGTAAAATATAAATCAAAATAATCGAAGTCATTAAAAAAAGTATGAAAGAAAAAAAATACAAATATTTTATTTGCAAAAAGATGCGAAAGTATTATTTATGCGCCTCAAGAATTCTTTTGCTATAAAAAATAAATCGAAAGAATTAAGATATAGAAAAAAAATTATACAATTTTGTTTGCAAAATGGAGAAAAAAATATTATTTATGCATTTCCAGTATTCATTTTGCTAGTAAAAATAAATCGAAAAATCAAAAATACTATTGAAAATATAATATGAATATTGTAACGGTTGATTTGGGAGAGCGGTAAAACAATATAGACAATAGTGCCAATTTAAACTCCAACCGATTACGGGTAGAGAGATATAAATAAGGATTATGAGGGTCACGGGGTACGATAAGGTTAAATATGAGGTACGTGGAGAGCAAAGAGATGCTCTATCACTAAATCACCACAATAAAGTGTATACGCAGATGCTGGTGATGCTAATATGGGTGATATCAATAAAATGATATCAAAAAAAAAAATAATAATAAGGTATAATATAAATGGAAGCCCTATGAAAACTCGATACACGGGAATGCATGTAAAAATACGAAATTGTATGCGGGTAAGCACGGGTTTCATAATCACTGCACGGAAACTGCACGGAAACTGATCATCCAAAAAATTTAATACACGTTATCACACGAAATATTGAAATCCGTGCACTATCGTGCATAGTATTATAACCATTTATTGACGTGTATTAATCTTAATGATCACATAATTTCCGTGCACTAACGTGACAATCGTTAAGATTCTTAACGATCATAAATTTCGTGCACTAACGTGCACAATCGTTAAGATTCTTAACGATCATAATTTTCGTGCACTGACATGCATAATCGTTAAGATTCTTAACGATCATAATCATAATTTTCGTGCTTTGACGTGCACAATCGTTAAGATTCTTAACGAAAGTTTCAGTTCACTGACGTAACGATCATCACAATCGTTAAGGTTCTTAACGATCATTTCTGTACAAAATGTATGATCATCACAATCGTTAAGACTCCTTAACGATCATAATTTCAGTGCATTAATATCGTGATCGTCACAATCGTTAAGATTCTTAACGATCATAATTTTTGTGCATGATATCACAATTGTCACAATTGTTAAGATCCTTAACGATCATAATTTCATGTACTAACATGATAATCATTAAGATCCTTAACGATCATAATTCCGTGCATTAACGTGATGATCGTTAAGATTCTTAATGATTATAAATTCCGTGCATTGACGCGCACAAAAACATTTATTTTTTTTTTTTTTTTTTTTGTTTTTTTTTTGCACTTATCAATAATAATTTCCGTGCATTGACGCGCACAAATTACATTTGATTTGTAAGCAAATAAATATTGTTTTTTTTTTTGTTTACTCTTATCATTTTTATCATCTTATATTTTTTTATTATTTTTTTTTTTTACAACTCATTAATTTTTATATAATTTTTTTTAGTTATTGTCATTGTTTAAACCATCCTTTAGAGTTATTGCCTTGGAAGCTACTCTTTTGGAATCACTATCATTTTTGGTGTATGTTTTTCATCATTTTTGGTGGTATCGCAGCTTTATTTTTTTTTACTATTATATTTTTCTTTTATTTTTTATCTCTCTGTATATTATTGCATTTTAGCCTCTCCCTTGAGTTACTGCCATTGGGGTTGCCACAATCGGAGTTGTCCCTATTGGAGTTATTTCTAGAGTAGTCATTTCGTTTTTTTTTTTAAACCTTTCATTTTGGTACTATTACTTTGTTTTTTTTTTCGATATTATTAGTTGCTGGGTTATTTTTAAAGTCGGTAGTTTTAGTAATTAGAAGTATTTTCTTATTCGCATGTAAATTATTAAATTAAACTATTTGTATTATAAAATTTAATTAATAAAATAATTAAATAATTAAGTTATTTAATAAAATAATTAAATAATTAAGTTATTTAATAAAATACAAAATTTAGTTAATAAAACTTATAAAATTTAGTTAATAAAATAATAAAAAATTTAGTTAATAAAATAATGCATATACGATATATGTTATTATGTATATATGTATGGACATATGCTATTATATGTTACCTGCACGTAAATATGCACGAGACAATGCACGAGAAAACACATAAAATTGCACGTAAGTACGTGCAGCGTTGCACGGAATCCGCGCCCTTTTACGTGCCATGAACTTGCTTTCCTGTGCATTGTCCCGTGTATATTTACGTGCAGGTTTGTGTGGTCACGTATTCAAACTTTTCCGTGTATTTCAGTATTATTCCGTGCTGTAATTTCTCATAGGGAAGGTGGGATCAAAATGTGTATCACGGGTTTAGGTGAGGCGATATATAAGCTGATGCGTTAAGGAGACCGGATCTTTCGGAAAATTTTGAATCAGATAAGGGGTATCAAAAGAAGCGACTAGTACTTATAATGCGAAAGGAGACGATAGTTTTAAATTGCTAAATCAATTCAAGAAACTTTATTATTCACGAAGTTCGAAAGGAAACAAAATCATGTGACAAAGGATTTACAAAACTCGTTGCACGAATTCGAGTTATAATAATGCGTTACGAAGTTACAAGTCAATTCAGTCCGTCGAATTGAGTCTCGCAAGGATTATTAAGGTTAAAGTCGAATTCAAAGGATAAGTATTTATTTATTATGTAGTCAATGTTTTAAAATGGAAATCGAACTTATTTTGCTTTATTAAAATTTTCAGGTCTTATATACATTTCAGAGACTGTCACGTATTCGTGGAATTTAGAACGTATACGTGTTGTTTGTAACGAATTCGCGATTTTTACCACAAATTCGCGACAGAATTTACGTAGGCATAAGTGGCGGAACATTTTTGTGCTTGGAGCAGTCGCGTATTCGTGACTACAGTCGCGTATTCACGACTTTTCAATTCTAAGCCACCAAGCCACATTTAATTTTCCATTTTAGTATAGTTGATTAAAATACTAATGAATCGTAAAATTAATAATAACAACAGGTACGAAAAAAAAATAAAATAAAAAAAAAATAATTCTATAAGATTAAAATTTATTCGTGACAATATATACGTGTATATATAGACATTTATTTATTTGTACACTTTCAAAGTTATTTTCTTGTAAAATAAATCAAAAATACTTTAAAACATTAGTAAAAATAATTGCTTCAACACAATCAAGAAGTTTTTTTTTTTTATTAATTTTTTTTGGTTTGTAATTTATTTTTTTCAAGAGAATAAATAAAATATTGTGAAACTAAGTTTACAAATTTTCTTGTTATTTAATCTCTATTAAACATATTCTGAGCTATAATTTTATTTCAAAGCAATTGACAACACTTAATCATTTTTGTTGTACTGATGTTAATTGTTTACACAAGATTATTTTTAAAAGCTTAAAAAAAGCTAAACTCAAAAGAACAAAAAGAACAAAACGGTTAAAAAAAATTTTAATTACATTAAATGAAATTTTTAGCCACGTTTACATCTAAAATTTTATGATTTTCACAAATTCCACGTGTCATGTCAAATACATGTGTACTCTTTTTGACATTGTATAATCATCAATTAGAATGATCGTGTCAACATTAAAGTTACATTACTAAGTTCGTGGTAGTGATAATACACAAGTTTTGTAAAATTTTTATGATATAAAAATTTAAAAACATAACAGCTATAAAACTCATAATTATACTAAGTTAATTGTGAACCTGAAGAAAAAAATCAGAGATTGATTAAAGTATCAGATGATAGTTACGTTATGTATGTTAACTCATTAATCAATCTTCGTTTAGATCGCACAAAACTAAATACATACATACTTGCTTTCACCAAAACCAGACAGTAACGTCCTCAAAAGTAATGAAGGAATTGTTAAACTATTAAAAATCCTAAATAATTTAATAAAGTATCATAATTACTGTATTTTGTATTATTTTCATTTATTACGTATTAGTGTTGTATGTCAAATGTGCTTAAGTTAAAGTGAAATTTTATATAGAGCCAAATAGTTAAAGAATTTTGAACCGATCTAAAATTGATTCCAGATCTATTTAGTAAATATTTTTAAACTTATTAACAATTAAAATTACAATTAGATTTGTAATTTTGTAGAATTTTGAAAAATACAATTAATAATTTTTTGCAAAATGCTCTTGCCTTTTTACATTTGCATCGACTCACTTATAGTGATAACAATTTTACTTATGATATTTTCATGTTCTTAAAACTTTTAATTGAACCTAATTCAGGGAATTGTTCAGGTCTTTAAAAGAATAATTTCAGTCGCATTATATGTATTTTAAGATCATCTAATTTCACTTAACTATATACTTATTACTTTCAAAATCTCATTCGATAATATTTAAGAGGCCGATTAAGAAAAGGTTGAGGTTCTATTATTCTCTAATAGACGAGTGAGAATTGCTTGTTATGGCGGTTTGTCTGCGGATCACTATGTTATGTAAAATCACAAGAGATCTACCGATTTTAGTCGATTTAAAGATTTCGAATAAATATAGACATTACTGATTGAAAAATATGATCGATAGGGCAATTTAGAATATTAGAAATTTTCAGCTTTCATCACATGAAATCATGGTGTTATACCTTTCTGCAAACCGTTATAATTAAACTTTATAATTTATTGTTAATTCTTATATATATTATTAAGTAGAAATTAAATTTTCTTATTACTCAAGCTTATTTAGAATTCTTTGCATCTTGTATCGATTCGATATACGCATTTACAGCTAGATTTTTGCTCATATTCAAGCCTTGCAACTGAAATTATGTATCCTACTAGTTCGACCTGTTGTTAAACAACCGGATGACACAAATAAATCAAGTGATGCAAGACCCATGGAATATTATGATTTTAGGAAACCTCCTAAGTGCACACTATAGGGACAAGCTTTTAACAATGTGCATTTAGTGGACAATAAGAATTAATGCGTTTATAGTGAGCTGAGTTTGAGAGTGCATTTAAAGAGGATGCACTTAGGGCGGTTTCTCTGTATATGGATTATGGTTTCCATAATGAATAATTTACTTAATTTACAGTATGCCCAAAGCTTTTGACTCTGAATATGTTCCTATCATTTGATAAATTTTTGAAAGCTTATCTGATTGGCCATTTATTAGTACTAAGAACTTTTCAAAAAATGCTTGTGTACCCTGTAACTAATTAATGTACGTACGTACGTACTACATGAAGCAGTACTTAATATAGGTTTAGGATGCTTTATTTATCCAAATGTACTACACTCTAACGCATAAATTGAATTAGAAACGAAATGTAAATTTATACGTAATTTCTTGCACCCAAATGCCAAATACAAAAGTCAATAGAGTCGGTTGCTGGGGTTGGCTTAATTTTATTAACTGCTTCTTTAATATCGGCAACTCATCAGATGAAATTACTCAAATCAACAATGATTTTAATCATCGGAAATTAATTGACAGTCAGACATCAGCTGATATTTTCTGGCTTGGTTATTGTTACGAATATGGAATTGGTGTTGAAAAGGATAAGAATAAAGCATTCATTCATTATCAAAAATCTGCGGAGATGAACCATCCTAACGGAATGTACAAAGTTGGTTGTTATTACTATTTAGGAATTGGGGTTGAAAAAGATAATCATAAAGCATTTATGTATTATCTAAAATCAGCTGAGGCGGGTGATTCTATGGGAATTTGGAAAACTGCCATTTGTTACTTCTACGGAATTGGTGTGGAAAAGAGTAAAGACAAATTCAATGGATGGATTAAAAAGTAACTGGCTAATTTTTCATTTTTCTAAATTAGAAATTTAAATACTTTTTAAACCAATTTAATTCTTTAGGGAGTAAATATGATTACCATTATAAAAGGCATTTTATTGATAATAGTTCATGTTATTTTTCATTCAAATGATATGGCTCAAAGTTATTTTATTCATGTTAATTTAGTCCGTGAGTATAAAAACAAAATTTTAAAATAAGCGATTCAAATTCACGAATATCTACTATTTCTTTCATTTTATCCGTGTTAATTTAGTGCGTGAGTATAAAAGAATGTTTATTGGAATAACAATACAAGTCACGAACATTTACTATTTAATGTAATTATTTACGTTGATTTAGAAAGTGAGTATAAGAAGCATTTAATTATATAAGTATTTAAAATAAGCTATTCAATGTCATGGACATTTACCATTTAATTTCATTTAATTTATTTAATTTAGTATGTAAGTATAAGAACATTTGGTAATCTAAATATAGTATTTAAAATAAGCCATTCAAGTTCATGAATATTTACTTTTAATTTTATTCAGAACGTGAGTATAAAGAACATTAATTAATATAAATATTTAAAATTAGCTACTGTATTCTAGTTCATAAATTTAAATTTTATTTTAGAACGTGAGTATGAAGAACACTTATTAACCAAAGATTTAAACAAGCTATTCTAGTTTATAAATATGTACTTGACATTTAATTTCATTTTAGAACGTGAGTATAAAGAACATTTATTGGTCTAAATTTTTATAACAAGCAATTCAATCATGAATATTTTTCTGTTTAATTTTACTTTATTCACATTAATTTAGTAATGGGTGAGTGTAAAAAAAAATTTATTATCAAATAAATTATTTAAGTTCATGACAATTTACTGTCAATTTTATAATTTAGTGAGTGAGTATAAAGAACATTTACTAATTTAAGCATTCGTAATAAGCTACCAAGCTTATGAATATTTACTATTTAAATTCATTTAATTCATTTTAATTTAGTTTGTGAGTATAAGTAACGTCATGAATCGAAGCATTTTTAAAATACGTTATTTAAATCAATTTGATTCACTTTAATTTAGAACGTGAGTATAAAGAAACATTATTAATTGAAGTATTTTTAAAATACGCTGTTTAAATTCATTCTATTACTTTAATTTAGGGGGTGAGTATAAAGAACATTTACTAATCTAACTGCTAAGTTTTTTAAATGTGCTATTAAAGTTCACGAATATTTAATTTTAATTCAGAGAGTGAGTATAAAGGACATTTATGATGCAAGTATTTAAAATAACCTATTCAAGTTCATAAATACTTACTATTTTTAATTTCATTCCAGAGAGTGAGCATAAAAATATTTTATAATCTAAAATAATTTATTCAAGTACATGAATATTTATATTTTATTTACATTATTTAGGGAGTGAGTATAAAAATCATTAATCTAATTATTTAAAATAAGCTATTCAAATCCATAAATCTTTATTATTTTAATTTCAACCAGAACGTGAGTGTAAAGAATATTTATTTATAAATATAAGTACAGTATTTAAAAATAAGCTATTCAAGTTCATGAACACTTACTATTTAATTTCATGTTATTCGAGTAATTTAGTTAGTAAGTATAAAGAACATTTATTAAATAAGTATACAAAATAAGCTATTCAAATTTAAGAATTTTACTATTTTTAATTTCATACCAGCATGTGAGTATAAAGTGTATTTATTAAATATAAGTATTTAAATAAGCTATTCAAGTTTATAAAAATTTCTTATTCAATTTTATTCTAGATCGTGAGTATAAAGAACATTTATTAATCTAAGATTTAGAATAAGATGTTCAAATTTATAAACATTACTCTTAATTTAGTACGTAAGTATAAAGAACATTTATTGATATAAGTATTTATAAAATAAATTATTCAAAGTTTATAAGTATTTATGTTTATTATTTAATTTCATTTAGAGTGTGAGTATTATTCTAAGTATTTAAAATAAACTATTCAAATTTATGAATATTTATTATTTAATTTCTTTTTTATTTACGTTAATTTAGTTCGTGAGTATAAAGAACATTTATGAATCAAAGTATTTAAAATAATCTATTCGAGTTCATGAATATTTACTATTTATATAATTCCATATTATTCTAATAATTTAGTGCGTAAGTATAAAAAACATTTTATTATTAATCCAAGTATTTTTTACAATGAGCTATTTAAGTCCATATTTACTATTTAATTCATATTAATTTAGGGGGTGAGTATAAAGAGTATATATTGTTCTAAATATGATATTTAAAATAAGCTAGTTCAAATTCATGAATATTTACTATTTAATTTCATTTTATTCGATCATTTAGTTCGTGAGTATAAATAACGTTTATTAAACTGAGTAATTACAGTGCTTTACAAATTACTGTGATTGGCGATTTTTATACATCACAACAGAAATCATAGAATGCAAATCTGTGATTAGTTGAAAATAATTTTTAGTCAATCATGTATTGGTATTTTCTGATTTCCGTGTGATGCACGGAATTCGCTGATCACAGTAATTTGAAAGCACTGTAAAATAAGCTTTTTAAGCTCATGAATATTTACTATTTAATTCATATTGATTTAGGACGTGAGTATAAATAATATTCATTAATCTAAGTATTTAAAATAAACTATTCAAAATCATGAATATATACTATTTAATGTTATTTTATTAATATTAATTTAGTTTGTAAGTATAAAGAACATCATTTCAATCTAAGTAATCAACATAGACTATTCAAGTTCATGAATATTTACTATCAATTTCACTTAATTTGATAATTTAGTCCGTGAGTATAAAGAATACTTATTGATCAAAGTATCTGAAATAAGTTATTCAAATTCATGAATATTTATTATTTAATTTCATATTATTCGAGTTCTAAAATAAGCTATTCAAGCTCATGAATATTTAATATTTAATTTCATTTTATTCGTGTTAATTTAGTCTGTGAGTATAAAAGCATTTATTATCTAAGCATATAAATAAGCTATTCAAGTTCATAAATTTTATTATTTTATCCGCGTGAATTAGTCGGTGAGAATAAAAAACAATTGCAGTTAAAAAGTCGTTTAAAGAATGCGAGATAACTAATATAATGCAATTTGTGTTTATAAAGAAATTCTTATTGCGGAAAATGTACGCATTGTACCGAATACAACACGGCTGAAGCATGGTGTCAAACCTGTGATCCTGACATAACAATTCAAGAATGGACAAGTGGAAATAAGGACATTGATGAGTGCATAAAATGGTTTCAGCTTAGGACTATTACATATTATCGTATGATTGAATGGATTCCATTTGATAGACTAGATAATATTAAAAAAATTGGCGAAGGAGGATGTGGCACAGTATTTTCTGCAAGCTGGCTGGATGGTATGCGAAAAATTAATCGTGATTATACAAGGGCACGTACATCATTTACAAGAACACATGCATCATTTAATACCGTTGCACTAAAAACCTTATCCACTTCTAAGAAGAATCCTCGTGATTTTTTGAAAGTGGTAAGTTAAATTATTATTCATTACACATCTATTAACCACATATTGAACTAATTCGCTTATATAAATTTATAAAGTTTGATAATCATATGAAATGTGACAAGTATGGTTCAGATAAAGAACTTATGATATATGGGCTGACTCAAAACACAGAAACAAACGAATACTTGATGGTATTTCAATATGCTGATAATGGAAGTCTTAATAAGTTTTTAAGAAAAAACTTTAAAGAACTTACTTGGCAGACTAAATTAAACCTACTTAATGATATTTCTGACAAATTATATGGAATTCATTATTCAGGATATATTCATGCAGACTTTCATAGTGGTAATATTTTGCAGGATGAAGGCATTAGTAAAACCATGAAATCTTACATCTCAGATCTAGGATTGTCCAAGAAGAAAGATGAAAATGATTCTGAAGGCAATATTTATGGTGTCATGCCTTATGTGGCTCCAGAAGTTTTATCCGGTCAAAAGTTTACACAGGCTGCAGATATTTATGGCTTTGGAGTCATCATGTCAGAGATGTCAACCGGACGAAGACCTTTTGATGGTTATCAATTTGATTTCGAACTTGCAGTAAAGATTTGCAGAGGATTAAGGCCAGAATTTGCACCTGGGACTCCAGATTGCTATATTGAATTTGCTATGAATTGTTTGGATTCTGATCCACATAAACGGCCTAATTCTTATGATGTTTGGAGAAAACTTCGTGATTGGAATAAAAGCATGGAAAGTTCAGATGATGCAAATGAAATTAGAAATCAATTTTTAGATGCCGATAAAATAGTCAAAGAATTGCCAGTTATCTTACCACAACATCCTGATCATATGTATACGAGCAAAATTATTAACACTCAAAGAATATCAAGTGCGATTAAAGGTGTTTATTAACATTTATTTTAAATATGCTATATAATTACTTATTTAAAGCTAATTATGCTATATTAGCAACTTTAACAAGTATACCTATCGATCCTGTTGAAGTTCCTACTGGTAAGTAAATTTACTATATTATAATTACGGTATTTGTAATTAACAAATTTATTGTTTATCTTATATTTGAATTAGACTGATTTATCTCTATAAAGGTATAAGTTGCTGTTCATAATTATATATTATTTATAATTGATTATACCTGGAAAATATATTGTACATTTAGTAATATTTTTTTTAAGAATTATTTTTTTATCTAAGATTTAGTACGTACTATGTATATTTTTATGTATTTTTAGATTCTTTATGTATTCCTAATATTTTGTTTTATAAGATTTTATAAATTTTAAAATATTATTCATAATGATCTAATCCTTAAAGACATCCAGTTTATTGTTAGCAATTTCCACAAATGGCCACATAAATGTTGGATGCATTCTTTTTAAAAACATAGTTTGCCTGTAACAAATGATGAATGTATTTCTCGGCTGGTTTTAAAATTAGTAAATTGTAACAGGTCCAAGTCTCGTACGTGGTTATTTATGATATTATTAACAATTTAACATTAATAAGTCTAAAACTAGTTAAATTAATTTTTATTTAGTGTCTGATATAGCGATTGTACAAATTGATATAGATTTAGATAATTAATATGCAGTACATTGATTTTAAAAATTGTATTCAATTACCACCATCATAATATTCTCTTTTACAGACAATACATATATATCGACTTGCCGGCATCATCAACTTTTACTTCATAGAATAAAGGTTTGCGTATAAAAACTTGCTTTTTCATTGTTTACTATTAACCTTGAATCTCTAATTTCATTCGATAGAGTTTCCTTTTTTGGTTTATGTTACAGGTGCAAAAATAAGTAAATCCCAAATGAAATGTCTCAATTCAACGTTTGTATTAATTGTCCGAGAAACGATATTCACAGATATGGATCATGGAGAAGTTACGAATCAGATCAATGGAATGGATAATTCTCTGAACACTGCCGATTGTTTTACAGTTCTGTTGACTATAAGACATGTGGAATAAACAATTGTAGTCAAGCTAGCAAGTGTTTAAAAAGAAGCAGCGCAAAGTAAAATAGAGTAGCGCAATCCTATTAATTAAGGGTGTTCTAAAGCATTTACTCAATGAACCAGTAACAAAAATTTAATAAATCAGAAATTGAATAAACTAACTATGGAAAGAAGTGAGCATTTTTAGCATAATACTTCGTATGAATTCATTATGCGTATCACACGAAATAGATTAAAATGAATTAGAGTACATTGTTGTGTTAATCAAATTGTATTTTGATTGGTATGAAACTTTAATGTAATATAAAAGAAATAAATTCTCCCAATTTTCAATTTTACTTTTTTTCAACAAATATTTTAACTAGCTTGACAAGTTGATAATCGCTGGTAAAAAAAATCATGGGTTGAAAAAGCTAATTGTCTCAGAATGCATATCAAATTATTACAAAAACAAAACAATGCATGTGTTAAACAAGATTGAAATGTTTAATTGCATCAAAATTTTTCCATAGTTCCTGGCTTGGTTAAAGGTTCATTGACCAAATTATCTTAATATTTACTGAATTAAATGCTTAACACGGTTAACCCATAAATTTTAGGTAGTTCCAATCCTTTGTGCCAACTACCTCATTTTTCTAAATCTTTTAAATTTGTATTGATAAGAAAGGTCAATCTTATTAAATAAACTACACATCATCAAATATTGGTTTCTATATAAAAACCAAGGTATTGATAATTGCCTCCAAATTTCGCATATATCTAAAATTCAATAATCTAATTTACTAATTTACAAACATCATCTGTTATTGATAATAATATTTAAATTTCACCCATTTTAATATTTATATTATTTGCTATATTTGCCAGGTCAATACTAATGGCAATTTTATTAGTAGCTCAACATATGACTAAGATTCAGTTTTTTTTCCCAAATAAATTGGCAAACTGACCCTCCCGGTCCTCCCGGAAATCCAATAACTATTAATTATACTGTCACCAGCATAAATTCTACAACAATATTCACCTTTCTTCCTGTTAAATTTCTTGTATAAATGATTTCCCCTTTGATTTCTATAAGTGGCAAATTGATAGTGACTTAACTAAATTCCAACTAATTTATATGTCTCATTGCCACTGATAACTAATCAATTCACGCTTGTAGTTACGTTAGCAAATTTTGAACAACATTAACTATATTATTATGATTTACTGTTAACAATTTTGCTGTAAAAATTTTTTTTACAAATTTACTGACAATTGTAGTGCACATTATGCGAATTAGTTTTTGTATTGAAATTGCTATCATGCTTGCTGCAAAAAATTTTGTTGCAAAACCTACTGACTATAGTGGTGACAGACAGACAGTATTAGTTAGTTTGTATCAGAAAAACAGTCATAAATTCTATCAGAAATTACTGTAATAAAATTGGTATGCAACTTGCGAGCTATTGTGGTACACACAGTATGTGTTAAATTTGTTTGTGTTGGAATTAACGGTCGTGATTTCTATCAGAATTAACTGTAAAATTTATTGCTATTACAATGTGTAGTTGAGTCAGTTTGTATTGAAATTACGGTTGTAATTTTTAACATGATTCAGCATACTGGCTATTGCAATGACACAGTATGTTGTAGTTTAGTTTGCATTAGAATTAACAGTTATCTTTCTATTGTAAAAAATTTTGTTACAAGACTTACTTGCTATTGTAATGAATTAACAGTCATGATTTCTATCATGATTTAATGCAAAAATTTTGTTATAATAGTTTCTTGATACGTAAGTATCGAATCATCTGCTACCAGTGAGTATGAGGTATTTTGGCTATTAGTAATCCTGAAAGTATATATATGTGATCAGTATTTTTAATTATTTAACCAAGTTTCTGATTTCCTGTACATTAGCTTTTAGCTTTTCACTCAAATTCTTCTTCTCCTCTCTCAAATATTTAGAAATAGTTTTATCTCTTGAATATTGTACCTAAATAAATAAAATATATCTTTGCCAAATAGATACTCTCTTGTTTTTTAATAAATATTTAACAAACTGCTCTAGTGAAGTAATATTCTACTTGCACACTGCTTTATATCTTTTTTGACTCTTACAAGATCTCTGTCACCATATGTTGTGTTGCAAGTACTATATTGAAGTTGTAACAATAGTTTAATAATAAGTATCAATTTACTCATTTAATTTTTTGTATTGAATATAATATAACAAAGTAAAACTTATGCTAAATTTTGGTTAAATTTGCTATACAGATTATATAAGAGTAAAATTTGTATTAATATATAAAACACACTATGCTATTTTTTAGTATTTAATAATCTTTAGTTTAAAGCCAAAATCTTTAATTTCTGGTAGTTTGAAATTAATCTTACTTTAAATTGGTCAATTTTTTACTATATTCTTTAAGTCAAATAAGTAACTTACTCTATATAATAATATAATTAGTTAAAATAATCTTTTTAAAAATATAAAAAATGATATTTAGTAAAGGCTTCTTGTGCTCTAATTAAAAGTTAAAGAAGAGGTTTTTCTGATTCTAATAGTAGTTAAATTATCAAAATTGGCTTGTTGGATTCCAAGATACTTGGGTCAAAAAGAAAATATAAGGATCTGCAGATTAACTATTATGCAAACTACTAACATATTAGCCCATGCCTCCAGCACGGAGTTAACAGTTTATACTGGTAGTTATTTAAAATTAATACATATTTTTTATTTATGTAAGACATAAAATTTTTGATGCTTTACTCTGATGATTTTATTGAATGAAAAATGATTACAGTTAATTATATATAGTCTTGAAAGACGATCATTAAAGTGAACAGAATTAAACTTCATAATTACACTGGTAATTTATTAAATAATTAAATGATTATGGTTAATACATTGTTCTGAAACACAATCGTTAAGTGGTCAGAATTAAACTTCATACTCACACTGATAATTTATTAAATGATTAAACGATTATAGTTAATACATTGTTCTGAAACACGATTGTTAAAGTGAACAGAATTAAACTTAATCTCATCCTGGTAATTTATTGAATAATTAAATGCCCTTGAAACACAATTATTAAAGTGAACAGAATTAAGCTTCATACTCGTGCTAATTTATTGGATGATTAAATGATTACAGTTAATTGTACATACAACAATCTCTTGAAACACAATTGTTAAAATGAACCAAATTAAACTTCATACTTACCCTGGTAATTTATTAAACAATTAAATGATTATGGTTAATTATACATCATCGTGAAGCACAATTATCAATGTGAACAGAATTAAACTTCATACTCACCATGATGATTTATTGAATGATTAAATGATTCTCTTGAAACACAAGTGTTAAAGTGAACTGAATTAGACTTCGTACTCACCCTAGTAATTAAATAATTATGGTTAATCATACATTGTCCTGAAATACAATCATTAAAGTGAATAGAATTAAACTTCACACTCATCCTAGTAATTTATTGAAAATTAAATGATTACAGTTAATCATACATTCTTCTAAACACAATTGTTAAAGTGAACAGAATTAAACTTTGTACTCACCCTGGTAATTTATTGAACAAATAAATTGTTACAGTTAATTATACAAAAAACTATTGTTAAAGTGAACAAAATTAAACTTCATACTTATCTGTGATTTTATAGATTGATTACAAAAAATATAATAATGTAATCATCTAAACAATAATATATAATTTACAATTTAAAATAGAATTCAATCAAAATTTTTTAACAAAATTTTGATCATGTTTTGGGATGAGTTAGTTTGCTTTTAAATTGTTGATATTTACTATAAAAAATTCTGTTACAGATCTGATAATCCGTGTTAACAGAAGTCAACAGATTGAAATGATAGCTAATACTAGAATATGCCAGAAACAAACTGGTCAGGCATAGAACTCAGCCATTAGTCCTA
This sequence comes from Gigaspora rosea, assembly GCA_003550325.1. Taxonomy (NCBI): domain Eukaryota; kingdom Fungi; phylum Glomeromycota; class Glomeromycetes; order Diversisporales; family Gigasporaceae; genus Gigaspora; species Gigaspora rosea. The sequence goes on along the minus strand of QKWP01000218.1, from coordinate 350,656 downwards.
ATAGAGAGCACAGATAAGCCAATCTGCATGAATCAGCACATTAGTGCTCCTATGTTTGGTTCGGGTTCGGTTCGGTTTGGATCCGATCCGGGATCGAACCGAACTCGAACTCTAAATTTTGCTAGTTTCAAACTTCGAACCAGACTCAAACTCAGTTAAGAGTTCGGTTCGGTTCTGTCCGAAGTTTGTCAAACTAGTTTGAAGTTCGAATATTTATACTAGTATTCGGATTAGTGTTACGAATCGGGCAAAAAATCATAATCGATTAGTTAGTTTAAAATTTTTAATCAACTAATCGATTAATCTATTAATCAATTAATCGATTAATCGATTAATCAGATCTACATCTTCTGCATCGTACAGTAACCAAAAGAAACCACCAGTTACACGGTTTTTTTTTTATATCATATTTATTGATTTTTTTTTTAATTTTGTAGTATCACCTTTCACTGTCATGTTTTCAAATCTCTTTAGGTTCGTTGATACTGTTTTATGTTTGCTGATACTCTTTTTTTTGTTTAATAGCTTTTTTCACCATTTCAGTTCGTCGTCTTCTACTGATGTTTTTTTTTTTGTTTGTTTGCTGACGCCTTTTTTTGTCTTTCAGTTCGTCGCTTCTTTTCGTCGTTTGCTAGTGTGTTGTTTGCTAGTTCCTTTGTGCTTCATTTTGTTTTTTTGCTGATACCTTTCTTCATCTTATTCAGATGTTTTAGGTTCATCGTTTACTGGTGCTTAAATCGTAGTACTGTGATTTAGAGATAGAGTTAGTGTTAGTTGATACGCGGATTTAAAGATTAGGCTAGGGTTGGTAGTATAGTTAACCACGAGTTAGTAGTATAGATAAGGGTTGGTGTTAGCAATAAGGTTAATGTTTAAGGGTTAGGGTTAGTGGTATAGATTAAATTTAGCAGTATAGTTAGCGTTAGGGTTAGCGATAAAGTTAATAATATAGTTAAGTTCTGAAACATTTAATATATAATAGCATTCTTTAAAACGAACTTATTGTATAGATAAATAAAATAAATTGAAACATAACTTATAAATAAAAAAAGTTAATAAATAAATAAATAAATTAAAATAAAAAACGCGAAATTAAAATAAAAAACGCGAAATTATATAGTACATAATACCTACTACCCTCACGATGCTTCGTGAAAGGATAATATATACTACTCATTGCATAATGATAAAGATATAATTAATTGCAACAGGAAATTACTACGAGCTCAATAAAAAAAAATATTTCAAAAAGAACTAAAAATACAAAAAAAAAATCTACTCTAAAAACTAACTATTGCGCTATGTCCCAATTCTAAACGCACTACGTCCCAATTCTAAATACTGTATTGCCAAATCTAACTATCGATCTATAGATCAATAGTTAGATTTGGCAATACAGTATTTAGAATTGGGACGTAATATGATATTTAGAATTGGGACGTAGTGCAATAGTAGTTTTAAGATGTAGCGTGAAATTTTTTGAGTAAGTTTTTTTTTTGTATTTTTAGTTTTTTTGTAATATTTTTTTTATTGAGCCCGGAGTAATTTCCTGTTGCAATTAATTATGTCTTTATCATTATGTAACGAGTAGTATATATTATCCTTTCACGAAGCATCGTGAGGGTAGTAGGTATTATATACTATATAATTTCGCGTTTTTTAATTTTTTTTTATTTATATGTTTCAATTTTTTATACAATAAGTTCGTTGTATAAGAATTCTTTATACATTAAATGTTTCAGAACTTAACTATATTATTAATTTTGTCGCTAACTCTAACTCTTTGCTAACTATGCTGCTAAATTTAACCTTATTACTAACGATATCACTAATCCTAACCCTTAAACACTAACCTTATTGCTAACACTAACCCTTACCTATACTCTAACTCACCTTACTCGTCATTAACTATACTACTAACCCTAGCCTGATCTTTATTTTAATTCCTAATCTTTAAATCCGCGTATCAACTAACACTAACTCTATCTCTAAATTACAGTACTACAATTCAAGCACCAATAAACGACTAACCTAAAATACTGCAAAAGATGAAGAAAGGCATCAGCATACAAACGAAAAAAGCACAAAAGAACTGGCAAACAACGAACAGAAATGCATTAGCAAACAACGAAAAGAAGCGATGAACCGAAAAACAAAAAAAGGCATCAGCAAACGAACAAAAAGAAGAAACACTAGTAGAAGACGACGAACTGAAAATGACGAAAAAAGCCATTAAACAAAGAAAAGAAGATCAACAAACATGAAACATCGAAAAGAGACTTGAAAACGCGACGACGAAAAGTGATACTACAAAATTAAGTAAAAAAAAATCATATTGCCAACTCGATCAACTAATCGATTAATCGATTTTCGATTCATATCACTAATTCGGATTTCAAACTAGTTTGACAAACTTCGGACTGAACCCGGACCGAACTCGAACTTGACTAAAAAGTTTGAAACAAAAAGTTTGAGTTCGGTTCGAAAATCGAACCGGATTCAAACTTGACAAAAGTCCGGTTCGGTCCGATCCGATAGGAGCCCTACAGCACATAAAGTTAGATAAGCACAAGGTTTTAATTAGTTGCCTATTCAGGCATGTCCAACACTAATAACCATTGTTAGGATGAACAAATCTGCTAAACTCCCCAACCCATAGAATCTGCCTTTTGTAGCTTCAACTCAAAGCAACCTGTTTAATGCAGTGTGGAAGACTATTAGCATCATGAATTCAGCTGATAGCGATAATTATCAGCTTACACATCAGTTGCTAATAAAATCATTTAATTAAGGTTTTCATCTAGTACATGTTATATGAATACAAATCATTATTCACCGCATGTGAAACACAATCATGCATGAACAAAAAAATGCAAAAACCAGTTAGGTAGAAATATGTTCCTGAAGTATCACTATCGTCACTATAGGTTATTCGGCATGCCAACTTATGAAAGGGTTACTCGACACCTACAATTTTTTTAATCTCTAGCCCTTCCTAATAATATGGTCAAAAATTATATTATCAAAAAACTACATTTTTATTACTAACAATTTAGCAATTCTAATAATTATATTAAATCTGCTATGATCATCGCATTTAGGGTAAAACCTGAGTTGTTGAATTCTAGTAATAAAAAAAAAGATTATAACATATTTAGTTAGTGCAATTCTGAAAGACAATAATAAAAAGACATTATTTATAGTGATTGTCATGCATTTTAATCAAAAGAAAAACCTGTTAAAGCGATATTTGGTTAAACAATTCTCATACAATAGATAAATATAGTACTATATGAGATATAGAATTTCACATTTCATTGTGTTTAATAATATATATTATATATATATCATGATACATATATACGTAATATTACAATCAAAGTACCACTCTGTTACTTTTAGGCTAATTCGCACAATCATTATTGTAATATAGATTCTCTTATTCAGGTTTTTATTATCACTTGTTATTGCACTTCGACTATACCTATGTATAGTACTTTATGAATTGTCATATATGCGAACTTTTTTTCTACAAAAAACATTTATCGTTCGCAAAATCAACATGTATATATAATGTAAATGAATAGATAAAAAAAGCAAAAACCTGTTAGGTAGAAACCTGTTTCGGAAATTTTACCACTGTCACTGTAGGTTATTGAGCACCCCATCTAACAAAAGGGTTATTCAGCACCTGAAAATTTTTCTATTCTCAGCCATTCCTTGTAGCATAGATTTTGTAATAATTATCAGCAAATTTCTGTATACTTTGTAGATCAGGTTAGGGTAGACTAAAATCTACTTCTCTACCCTATTCTATTTCTAATGCAATTATCATAGCAGATTTCAAATTTACAGTAATAAAAATGTAGTTTTTGATGTTATAATTTTTGGGCAGTATTCAGCTTCAGCTGAAAAATAATTGCTGATGATTATAAAATTCATCAGTGCCCTACTAATTTCCAAGTCAGCTGTATCTAATTCATCTACATTACTATTTCTAAATTGGACTTTCCTTATAAATTAAGTTTACTGGCCATTATTCAAACAATGTCTCAGATATTATTTTGCATTTATACAGTTTATTATCTATTCCTGGTTTAATGTATCTGCGTTGCACAGTTACTTTTGTTTAATTGAATACTAGACCATCGGAGGCTGGGGTGATAAACAAAATTGGTAGTGCAAAATTCGTATAGATTTTAAGTATTGATTGGTATAAAAAATCTAGTTTGCACTGAAATAACCAAACCTTATCGCCATATCTTTACCAACCTCTAATTTAATGCATATTCTGTTTTGATCTAATGCTTACTCAACATCCAGCCTTTATATCTATTCTATTTAGTGCAGGTTTCACTAGCAATAAAATGTTTATTTATCACTATACCTTATCTTCAAGATCTTTATCCCCTCACTATAACTTATTAACAAATTACAAACTACAATATTTTGTATAATAGTAAATTTGCAAATCTTTATATTCTATTTTTTGATCCCAAGAATCTTGGGATCCACCAAGCCAATTTTGATGATTTAACTACTATTAGAATTAAAAAAAAACTTCTTTTTTAACTTTCAATTAGAGCACAAGAAACCTTTATTTAATATTATTTTTTATATTTTTATGAAGATTATTTTAGGGGAATTTACAGATAAGGGCCCAAAAACGAAAATAATTACAAATAAGGACCCAAAATGAAAATAATTACAAATAAAGGCCCAATATTTGAAAATTATTACAATTAAGGGCCTAAATATACCATCAAATTTGCTAGCTGATTTAAACATAATGGTATTCTAATTAATTGCCTCATTTCGTGATTAAATAGGTGTTTTAGAGTTATTATTCATTAGTTAGAATTAAAAGAAAACATAAAAATCCGACCGACATTTTGAGCAAAACGAAAAATTAACTGTGTGACCTAATAGCTATTGGTGTCTCGGCCCCTACTTCAAAACGAATATGATTTAAATATCACGAGGGTCGAAGTACTTATTTGACTAATGGCACAATAAACTTTACAAGGTATAATCTACATGCTTTGAATGCTTCCATAGAAGTTAAACAAGTCAGATCATAAGGAATCAGCCTTACTATATGAATATAGCTAATTTTGCACTTGTTTGCTGAAATAGTAAAAGAGTAAGAACTGGTTTAGTTTGTATAGCAAATAGCCTACACTACAGCATATTTTGTTTGTTCGTTCTGAACTTATAAGGAGAAGGAAATTCGACAGAATAACTATCTAGGGTCGAATGGACATTTTTAAGTTAGTAAAATCATATCGATCTGTAATTTTGTATTTGACATTGTTTTTGTTATAAGCAAGCAGGCTTTTAAGAAATATACTGTATCAGAATAAATTTACAGTGAAATAATTGGTTGATGAATCGAATATACATTTTTATTGTGCATTTGAATTCATATTCGAATTACTAATAGATTATTATTACATTACTTATATTAACAATTAGTGACTATATTACAATCATATTCAAATCATCGAAACGGGCCTAAATCATAGGTTCTTAAAAGCACATAATAATTTTGGGCCCTTATCTTCAAATATCGGGCCTCTATCTGTAATTATTTTCATTTTGGGCCCTTATTTGTAATTATTTTCATTTTTGGGCCCTTATTTGTAAATTCCCTATTATTTTAACAATTATATTATCATATAGACTAAGCTACTTATTTGACTTAAAGAATATAGTAAAAAATTGTCCAAAAAAAAATTAACTTCAAACTACTTGAGATTAAAAACTTTGGCTTTAAACTAAAGATTATTAATTGCTAAAGAATATATACAGTCATCCATTTCTCTATATAGTTACCCCTATATAATCATATTATATAATTGCATTTATATTTAGGCCAAACTATAATTTAACTTATAAGAAAAAAACCTCTATATAAGCACAATCTCTTTATAAGCACATTTTTAAAAAGATCTCTATATGCCAAACTGTTAATTATATAGTGATAACTGTATTTAAAATATTTTTTTAACTCTCTAGCTCCAAGGCCATTAGGGTGTGTTAGGCGCTTTTTTTATTAAAGTCAATATTATTTTATAGAGTCTTCCTAATTAGCAAGGTTCTCTATATATCTGTGTACTATATTCTAAGTACTATATTTATTATACTATTTATAGTATTTCTATTTTTATTCTAACGACCTACTTTTTTTACAAAGGTCAACTTTTCTATCTAGGGGAACTCTTTTGATATATTTGGCATGCAAGCCAAATGTGTTTTAGTACAAGATAACTGGCAGGAGGTGGCACCCTTGTATGGAAAATTTTGGTGGTGTCATCATTTCTACTCTATCAATGAAGTAACCTGTAAAAATATAATGGGGAACAACAAAGAAATAAGTTTTCTGACAATACCCTCATTTAAATTTCTTACAAGTGATTTCTTTTTATCATCTTTCTCGTCTTCCTGCCAGTTTTCCAAAATTTTTGACAAAAAGTGGCAATTTGGCTTACCCCCTTCAAACAATCAGCAGTGTTTACTTTTCTGAATTCGGATGGACCTAGTAGAATGCAACCACGTGATGTTTTGTTTACAAATACAGTTTCGGTGCTACTCTATACAATGTAGCTCAGTCGAATAGTTTAGAGATATTCAAGATTGGTTGTATAGTCAGAAGAAGATATTAGTTAAAGTGTTGCTTTATAGTAGAGATATACAATAGTTGCAGTTGTTATATAATTTTATTCAACCTACTATAGGTTATAATAGTATATTCCCTTTTCTTTTTTCCATTGTTTTTTGTTTCTTTTTTTTGTTAAACTAGCCTTCGTACTATACTATGTGGTTTTTCTTTTTTGTTTTTCTCTTCCATTTTTTGTTTTTGTTCTTTTTCTTTTTGTATTCTCATTTTCTTGGCTTTGATCTTTTTTTGTTTACTCCTTCTTCTTATTTGTCCTTAGTAAATTCCTTGTTAGTTAAAGGAATATGAAGGAGAGAAGAAGCCATTTTGGTGTGGCACTTAGGCTAGTTTAACATAGCCTCTAGTTTTTAAATTCGTCTTCAAATTAGTGCAGCAGGTTGTGCTTGGGCACCATTAAGGCAGTTGGGTAATGTCAGATTTGCAAATTAGGAGTAAACAAGTGTATTAATGTAGCAATATACTTAGTATCTTAATAAAATACTGGCGAAACTGCCTAAATAGAAATAAATTTTTATTCTACCAGAAGTATTCTAATTTAGATCGCCAACTATTTCAATTTTTCTAGAAGTATTTTGTCCCTGGGGGGCATACTCTACAAAGCAGGCCCTATTAGAGCAGATTACTTTGCTTCTGTCTATTTTGTTTTGGGAACTTTGATACTAATTTCTTTCTTTTATCCAGAATTTCATCGGAAGTATCCAAATTAATTTCTTCAGCCATTTGTCACCAAACACAGATATGGCTAAGCTGTCTAAGCGTGGTTCTAGCATCTTAGTTTAGATTATCTATCTCATGACTATGTATAGTAAAAATGTTTATCCTAGGACTTGAACTGGCAACCTTTGTTTAGAATGCTTAATGTTCTAGAAGTGCAACCACTATGCTATCAACCCCAGGAATATATTTAAAATTTAAAGAAAAGTTTATATGTATATTTTTATAAAAATTAAATTTAAATAATTTTTTTATATAAATTTACATATATAAATTGAAGTAAGTTAACTTATTTGATTTATAAGTAATAGCAATACAAAATATTTTATGTAAACATGTTCTGTAACTAATAAATAAAATATTTTAATAATATATATAAATCTAAAAACTGGTTTGAATTAGGTATAGTTTTAAATAAAGCCTAGCCCAGTTAATTTTATAAGCTTTTTTTTACAGACTAGGCTTGGGCTTACAAATAATTTTTGGGCTAAGTTTTAGGTTTAAGCAGACCAGTCTGATCTAACTTGTTTTGTATTATAATTAATATAAAAAGTTAGTAAAATTAATATTGTATAGTGCATGATACTTAAAGACTATACAAACTTTAAAAGCTAATAATTTTTGATCTAAAAAAGATATTAAAAAAAGAAAGCTACTATTTTATAGCCAAATCAATTTATTACAAATTAACACTATTTTTTAAAAAGATATAATAATTTTTTAATATATTAGTTTTAAAAATATAGTATTTTATATAATCATATATAAAAAAAGTCAAAAATAGAACATATTAAAAACAAATTATTAGTTAAATTGGTTTAAATTTATATAATAAAATTTAAAAAAAAAAATTAGCAATCAAAATTTGAGAAATTGCCCAATTAAAATTAAACAACTTTAAAAATATCAAAAATCAATTTTTTAAAATAAATTAAAATTAAAATTTTTTAATTTTAAAATTGGGACTAATATAGTTTTTAAGTATTGTGCACTATAATTATATTGATTTTGTAACTTTTAAACTATTTCAATTAAGTGTAGAAAATAAAATAATTTGATAAAATAGAGCTCAATAAAAAATTTATTTTCTACAAGTGTTTTGGAATTGCCACTGGCACCCTTTTCACTATGTTCCAACTATCATACTAAACCCTATACTAACTATTATACTATGCCCTATACTATTTTGCATGCTCTATACTAATTACTGTTATTACTAACTATTGTGCCATGTCCCAAACTATCATGCTTTTACTATTAAGTTATGTTCATTATTATGTGAAACATTAGTACTATATCAAAAAAAAAGAAAAAAATACTATCATGTTACTAATATCTCAAAATATTATGCATGCTCATGCTAACTACTGTGCTACTAACTATCTTACTATGTTCTGGACTATCATGCTTCTACTATTAGTTATTATGCAAAATATTAGAACTGTATTAATAAAAAATACTACTATGCTACTAACTATCTTGCTATATCCTGAATTATTATGCCTCTACTTCATATGTCTGTTATTATACTACATTTGTTTGGTTTAAAAAAAAAGAAATGTTAGTACTGTACATAAAAAATATATAGATATATTATCATGTTACTAATGTCCGAACTATTATGCCTCTACTATTGTGCTATGTTCTGTTCTAAAAAAAAATATTAGTACTATATAAAAAAAAAAACAAAAAAATACTACTGTGCTACTAACTATTTTGTTATATCTCAAAGCATCATATTCCAACGATCATGCTATATTAGTTATCATACAAAATGTTAGTACTGTATTAAAAAAAAAAACTATTACTAACTATCTTACTATACTCTGAACTATCATAGTTCCACTATTGTACATTTGTTATTACACTATGCTCTAAAAAAAGAAATAATAGTACTGTATATATATATATATTACTGTGCTACTGTTACAGTACCGGAAGCCTTCTTTTATTTCGATAGAGTAACAATCACATGGCTCCTGAGATCCCTTACTTTGGGTGTGAAGCGGTGTGCAAGAGGGAAGTATAGTTTCCTTTATGTCTGTAAGAAACTATATACTTTTCTAAGGCAGTTCGGTATAAATCAACAAAAGATAATAGACAGTTTATTAATTTAACAAGAGGGCTATTCCAAGTTGTTTGTTCCTTAGAAATCCCAAGAGTTTATAAATAATAAGAGAGGAGGATAATAAATATAAAGGTAAAGATAAAATACAATGTCTGGATCTCTAAAACTAAGGGAAATGAGGTGGGTTTATATATCTATTGAGCTAAGCATCGCTAAGCGTCATTAAGCATCACTAAGCGTCATTAAGCGTCGCTAAGCGTCGTTAAGTGTCACTAAGCATCATTAAGCATCACTAAACATCGCTAAGCATCATTGAGTGTTATTGCACATCAATTTCGCTTATCACTATTACTAAATACAGTTATTATAAATTTCCTTATTAAGTTCTAATTTCCCAACTAATTTCTACCAAAATTAACTACAACTTATTCTATAACATTTCTCTCCCCTTTAAGAACGAACACTGTGAGTTCTAATTTAGGGAAGGACTTGAGAAAGTTCGGCATTGGTTAACCTCATAATCATTGTATAAGTAATATAGGTTGTTCGAGAGATGTTTCCTATAAGTCAGTTGGAGAAAAGCAATTTCATCCATTTGGCACATTTCTATGTGTCTCGGGCTCTTCTTTCTCTCTGAGTCTTCTTGATTATAGATTGAATATCTTCATGAGCATTAGAGTACTTGTCTATAAGGTTACCAAGATAATAATAGGCTTCAAGAAGTTTATTTTGGTCTTGTCTGTTTTGAGATTGAGTTTTAATTCATTTGAGAATTTTCTGCAATTTCTCTTGATATGTAATTCCAGTATATGGAGGAATAGAGGTCTGAGTTAGAGGTCCACAAGGTTGGATAATATCTCGTATAATATTGGTTAATTTTTCAGGTAATGGAGCAGGAGTGACTTCTTCTTGATTAGTAATTGGAATTGTTAATGTTTCTTCTTGTATATCATTTAATTCCAAGTTTGGGTTTATTTCTTCTGTGTCATTTACTTCTGGTAAATTAATTTCTAATTGTTCTGTGTCCTCTAGAGCATTCAGAAAATTATTTGAGTCTGGCTCAAAAAAAGAAGTAATTATATTAGTAAGGTCAATAGTCTGAGTGGTATCATTATTATCACATAACCATACACATTGTGATGTAATCCACAATGCATAATTTTGGGCAACATTATCTTGTTTCCATGTCTGAAAAAGGTACTAGAGGGCTAACAAGGTTTGAGGTTGTAATGTAGGGGTGGTCATTTTTGGAAAAATTCCAAAAGGGGTAGTTGTATAAATATATTTTGAGGTTTTACGAATTAAATTGTGTGTTTCATCCCCTTGTAAATCAAATTTCTTCTAGAAATTTCTAGGAGAATCAATAACAACTACTGGATCCCATGTTTGTGGCTTATAATATTTAGCAAGATGATCACTATTATAGTACTTTTATAAAATTTTTCCTTCTATTGTTCGTAATTTATAAGCACTATTGTCTAATTTCTCATGGATAAGGAAAGGTCCAAATCTTTTGTCTTCAAATTTGGCTAAGTGAGAGGCTTCTAGTTCCTTTCTTTGTATCCATACTTTATCACCAATTTCAAATGTCTCTATTCGAGTATTGGCATCAAAACGGACTTTCTGTTTTTGCTGTAACCATTCAGTATTTTGTCTGGCCTGATTCTGGTAATTTGGTAATTTTTCTATTAAATCATAAAACATGTTGGAGGATACTTCTTTGTAAGTCTATTTCATTATCAATTTCTGTAGGTTCTACTGCTTCGATTGGTAAGATAGCATATCTCCCATATATAAGTTGAAAGGGTGTATATCCTGTGGTAGCATGTCTTTTTGTTCTATATGCTAAGAGAACAGCAGGTATATACAAATCCCAATCATTATCTTCTTTCACTTTTGCAAGTGATTCACACAATGTTCTATTAAATCTTGCTACCATACTATTTGTCTGAAAGTGGTAAGGAGAAGAGAATTTATGCTTGATAAGAAATTTCTCACAGAGAATTCTAATTGTTTCACTAATAAAATTGCAACCTTGGTCTGATAAGATAATTTTTGGAGTTCCATGTCTACAGATTATCTCCTCAAAGATAAACTGAGCAAGTGTACTAGCACTAGCATCTGGGACGGCACGAGCTTCTGGCCATTGTGTTAGATATTCAGTAGCAACAATAATATATCGATTGTTTTGTTTCGTTATAGGCAAAGGGCCTACAAGGTCAATTCCAACACGTTCGAAAGCTCTTCCTATTTGTATAGGGTGTAAAGGTTCTTTTCTATGTCCTTTTTGTCTTTGTTGACATTCTTCACAAGTCTTCACATATTCTTGTATGTCTCGATACATTTGATCCCAATAGTAGCGTTCGGATATTTTATAATACATAGTGTCCGTTCCCAAATGTCTAGCAGTAGGGTGCTTATGCATCATATACAATACTGGTTCAACTTCTGTCCATTTTATAACTCTAAGAGGTCTGTCTGGGTTTCTTTTATTCTTTTTATAGAGAAGGTGATGTCTTATCTCAAAATATTTAGCCTGGATCATAAGTCTTTTCTGTTCTTGGTCCGTAAGTCCATCTGGAAATTGGTCTGTGTCCAAATAGTGGTAAAGGTTACTATATTGGTCAAGATTCATGAGATTTAGTAGATCTAATTGTCTGAGTCAGTAACCGTGAGAGGGCATCAACATTTGAATGAATTCGGCCTGGTTTATGAATAATTCCAAAATTGTATAGTTGGAGCTTCAAGATCCACTTCCAATTCTTTCTTTGGGTTCAGCAGTACATAACCATTTCAATGCTGAATGGTTTGTAACTAAGATGAATTTTGTAGCACCTAAATATTTATGAAAATGTTCTATGGCCCATACAACTGCAGCACATTCTAGTTCAGTTGCTGCATAATTCATTTCTTCTTTTCGCAGGCTTTTACTAGCATAGGCAATAGGGTGTTCTTTTCCATTTCTATCTAGTTGGCTTAGTGTGGCTCCAAAGCCATTGTAAGAAGCATCGGTAACAAGTATAAATGTCTCTTTAAAGTTTGGATATGTAATATAGGGGCAGTAATAAGTCTAGATTTTAACTCTTCAAAAGCTTTTTGTTGTTTGTCTTGCCAGTAATAAGGTTCATTTTTTTGCAAAAGAGAATACAAAGGGCGAGCAATTGATGAAAAGTTTTGAATAAATTGGCGATAGTATCTGGCAAGTCCAAGAAAAGATCGAAGAGCTGTAAGGTTTTTAGGAGTTGAATCCGTTGGACAGCTTCTACTTTTTGAGGGTCAGGGGCAATACCTTTAGCAGAGATTAGGTGTCCAAGAAAGGGTAACTGGTGCATCCAGAAGGTACACATTCTATATTAAGTCTGAGTCCTGCTTGTTTAATTCTATTAAACACTCTTCTTAAATGGGTTAAGTGTTCATCAAATGTTCTAGAATAAACAATTGTATCGTCTAAGTATACAACTACAAATTTCCATGCAATTTCTTTATATACACGATCCATCAGCCTCTGGAAAGTTGCAGGAGCATTGCAAAGACCAAAAGGCATTACATTAAATTCATAAATTCTGTATCATGTAGTAAAGGCAGTTTTCTCTTTGTCATGAGGATCCATGGCAACTTGCTAATATCCACTTGCAAGATTGAGAGTAGAGAACCAAGAGCATCCTGTAAGGGCATTAAGCATTTCATCAATGCGAGGTAGAGGGTAAGCATCCTTTTTAGTGACAGCATTTACTTTTCTGTAGTCTACACAGAATCGTAATTTGCCATTTTTCTTTCATACTAGAACAACAGGTGAGGTCCAAGAGCTGTCAGAAGGTTGAATAAGTTTATGTTCCAACATTCTTTGGATTTCTTCTTGTATAAATTCTTGTTCATTAGGAGGTACAGAATAGGGGTAAGAGCGAAAAGTGTGTACATCCTCAGTATAAATTTGATGAGTCACCAAATTGGTTCGTCCTAGTTCAGTTATATCATTTGCAAAGAGGTCTGCAAATTCTTCTAATAATTTTAAAAAAGCTAGACCTTGTTCTTTATTAAGTGGTCCAATATTTAGAGAGGTCTGGGTCGATAGAGTATATTCTTCATGTTCAAGTGTAATAATATTTACAGGTCTGGGTATAAGGGTTTGGTCTGGGTCAATAGGTAGTTTATAATCCTGCCTAGGATTCTCTAAAAATTTTGACATAGCGTATCCAAGGCAATTGCCCGTTGGTGAGCATTTTGGGCTTCTTCTTGGAAAAAGCATAGTAAAGCAGCATTGGTGGTTTCCAAGGTTTCAATTCTTGTGTGTAATTGTTTTATCAGTTGGTGTTGTTGTTGCACTTGTTGTTGAAGCTGATAAAACTGGGTGTCATCATCCAATTCCTTAATAGTTTCTTCAGTAGGTGGTGAGTAAATTTCTGGGTCTGGAAGTTTGCAATCATTACAGTATCCTTGATTTGCATTCAATTCCTCTTGGTGTTTAACATGTAAACATTCCTGACAAAGGTCAACTGGAACTGTGAAGTTTCTTCTAAGTACAGTGAGGGCATACTTCTGGTCATAGTCTGGGTGGCTAGTATCAAAAGATTCGTCCAGAATTGCTTGTAGAGAGTCAATATCATTTTCTGATAATAGGTCTGATTCAGCTTGCAATATAAGTTGCATTTTCTCATAGCTCCAGGGTTGAGTTATACGGTTGGAATTTAGAGGTTCTAAGGCTTGGGCGATGGTCTGGTCATTTTCATCCAAGAGAATCTTTGCGAGTCGGTAAATTCTGGTCTGGTTCATTTCATATTGGTGTCCGGCATTCTTGGTTGATTCAGTATAACGTTTGATTCGGGTCCAAAGGTTATAGTTAGGGTTATACTGGACATCCTGGCTAGCTTTGTATGCGTAGAGGTGTTCCAGTTTACAAAACCATAATTCTTCTCAAAGACTATCTAATTGACACATTCTAGGCCTTGTGTCTGACTTATCACATACTTTGCAATTGACAAGCATTCCACGTCCTTCGCCTTGGGTGAAGAAATGAATACTTCTAGGGTCTTCTCGATCAAGAGCATAGTGGAAATCATTATAACATCCTGGAAAACCAGTTTCTCTTCAAGAAGTTTAAGAACTTCAGGTCTGTTAGGAACTTTACATTTACAACAATAGTGGGTACAGCGAGTGCTATGAGTAGGTAGTCGATTACTATCAACTTGGCCAAGAGTACATCCACACTGATAAACCAAGTTTTGTCTTTTCCAAGTGGTAAGAGGACAATATGCTTCAATATGTCCTAATGTATTGCATCCTCTGCAGATATTATTGGGGCAGCCCCTGTATAGATGGTTGGAGCCATGACAAGTAGGACAGGTGGTATGTCTTGGGGCTTGTTTAGGGCATTTAACAGCGATGTGGCCAAATTCCTGGCTTCAGTTATATTGGTTGGTAGGGCAATTTGCAAAGAGATAATCAGGAGAACCACAATTTCTACAAACACGCTGTTTAGAAGCTTTTCTGTTTCTACGGCGAGACTGATAAGTGGTCCATTCATTTTCTCCTGGTAAAAGAGATTGGTCCGAGTCTTCTCGATCAAAAGCATAAGCTTCTCGAGGATATAAGTATTCGGGTTCATATAGGTCTAATTCATCTGGTGCAGTCACAGTGGGTTGACTAGGCAGAGGTTGGTTACTTTCATAAGTAGTTGGGATAGTATGCTTCTTGTTCACCTATTTAAAAGTATAGCAGCCATTCTTCCAGTTATAATTTGCTTCAACTTTTTGATTCCAGTCATTGCCTAAAAGAAGAGAGTAAGAAGTAGTATCTACTACTTCCACCGTAAAAGGGATAGTAATATGGTCAATTTTAATTGGCAGGTCTTTTATAATTCCCAAAGGTTGAGTGGAAGTTCCAACTGCAGAAACGATAAGGCTGTTAGAGGCCTTTTCAATAGTCAATCCAAGTTCCTTGACTGCCTTGTGAGCAATCATGCTGATTGAAGCACCACTATCAATAATAGCTTAGTAGGGTTTATTCTGAAGAGAGACGTTACATTTGATAGGTATAGTATATGCAGGGGTTTGAACAAGGTTGGCATTTTTGGCTTCCTCATATAAGTGAGTAGCCAAGGCACCTTGGATAGATGGATTATTGAGCAGTGTTTCCCACTTGCTAGCAGTAAGAAAGGGTGTCTGAGTCTGATTTTGTATAAGGTAATTAACTCTTCGATGGTAGGGAGAAGGAGATCGATTAGAAGAGTTTTGGTAAGAGCGATAGTTATTATCATTTCGGCTTCTGTATTATTATCTCTAGATTGGCTTCTAGGACGAAAATTATTATGGCTGCGAGAACGGTCTCTATTATTAGAATAGCAGTCAGAAGAGCGACCATTTCGGTCCCTATTTTGGTTGTTATTTCTGTTCCGTTTATTGTTATTATTATTATGACGAGATTTTGATCCTTGTTGTTGGTCCTGTTTTCTACTATTACAATCACGAATAAAATGTCCAGTGCATCCACAATAATAACAGATAGGAGTCTCTTTCATTCGAGGGGTTTGAGCACGATTGTCAGCATAATTAACAGAAGAGGTAGTGTGGTCTGTGTCTGGGCTAAATTAATACTAAGCTTAGCAATTTGGTCTGTAAGTTGTTGAATAGCTTGATCGGTATTGGTAGTAGGGGTAGTCATTAATTTTCTGGTTTCCTAGCAAAGGGCTACTTCAATAGCATTGGCCAAGGTGTTAGGTACAGCAGCTTGAACATTAACTCTATACTCAGGATGTAGGCCTTGGATAAAAAGTTGTTTAACAAAATCAGCTGGAAAAACACCAGTTGGGTCCACTTTCTTTTGTAATATACGAAATCGGTTGACATATCCATCCACAGTCTCTGTGGGTTCTTGCTTAATATTGAAAAACTGTTTTTGCCAGATAGCCTTTTGCTTGGTAGTATAGATATGTGCCTTAAAAAGATGTTGGAAACTTCTGTTCTGGTTACCATCATTATTAAAAGCATTGGGTACTGGATTTAAAGCTTGGTACCAGTCCAGTGCAACTCCTTTAAGGTACACAGGAGCAAGTTGGAGTTTCCGTTCGGCACTCCATTTATTAGCAGTAGCGGCTCTTCTAAATTCCTTCAGCCAGTCGGCAGGGTCTTGGGTTCCGTCACCATAAAAATCTGCAACAGTGATAAGAGTTTTCTCAGAGCCTTGTCCAAGGGCAGCAGCAAGATCAGTTATGGCTTGTGCAGCAGCTTGTAAAGCAGCATCTCTCATTGGATTTTCTTCGTTTAGTTGGTTAAGAGGTAAGATAGGGTTTAATTCTTCAGCAAGAGGTTGTAAATTTATTTCCTTGAATTGGGGAGGAGAATCAGCTCTAACAATAGTAGCGTCTTGGTTTTGAATATAATGGTCAAGGGGGTCAATTAAGTTTTGGTCATTAAGAGGAGATTAAGTAATAGAGGTGTATGGCGTAGAGTAACGTTTATATCTAAATTAACAGTAGGGTAAAATTCAGTTACAAGAGAAGGTGGAGGAACAGTTGTATGAGCAGGAGAAAAGGTTTGTTGTATATAGCGAAGAATTTGATTTTGTGGAGGAGGAGTAGTTTCTCGAGTATAATGATATGGAATTTCTGTGATAGGTGAAGAAGGAAGTGCAAGGCTTGGAGGGATTGGTATATAAGTATTAGTGGAAGTACCAACACCAGTGTCAGCTAATTGTTCAGGTCCTAAAGTAAATATAGATCTGGGTGGATAAACATCAAAGTTTAATTCAGTTCTTCCTAATTGATTTTGAAATCGAATAGAAGGTTTTCAGTCCTTAGTCAAGTTGAAGCAGGCGTGGAAGGTAAAAGGTCCTCAATATGAAGATCAAGTAGAGTAGCTTCAAAATTAAGAGGTAAGATAGGTGCAAGAGTATAGGGGGTATGTGCAAGGAGTAGACCAGCAATAACTTCTTTTGGGTCTAATAGGTCGTT